>CAUYRB010068240.1:0-14133 GCA_963574695.1 Propithecus perrieri
TGGATGTGGAGAGATAGGAACACTGATACACCGCTGGTGGGAATGCAAACTAGTACAACTTCTGTGGAAAGTAATATGGAGATACCTCAAAGAGCTTCAAGTAGAACTATCGTTTGATCCGGAGATACCATTACTGGGCACCTACCCAAAGGAATAAAAGACATTCTATAAAAAAGACATCTGCACTAAAATGTTTATAGCAGCACAATTCACAATTGCAAATGTGAGGCAACCCAAGTGCCCATCAATACATGAGTGGATTAATAAAATGTGGTATATGTATAGAATGGAGCTCTACTCAGCCACAAAAAACAATGGTGATCTAACACTTCTTGTATCATCCTGGATAGAGCTGGAGCCCATTATACTAAGTGAAGTATCACAAGAATGGAAAAACAAGCACCACATGTACTCACCATCAAATTGGTATTAACTGACTGACGCTTATGTGCACATATGATAGTTACATTCATCGGGTGTCGGGCAGGTGGAGGGGGCAGGAAAGGATGGGTATATACACACCTAATGTCTGTGATGCGCACCATCTGGCGGATGGACGCACTTGAAGCTCTGACTTGGGTGGGCCAAAGGCAATATATGTAACCTAAACATTTGTAGCCCTGTAATATGCTGAAATAAAAAATGATA
This sequence comes from Propithecus perrieri, assembly GCA_963574695.1. Classification (NCBI taxonomy): domain Eukaryota; kingdom Metazoa; phylum Chordata; class Mammalia; order Primates; family Indriidae; genus Propithecus; species Propithecus perrieri. The sequence goes on from CAUYRB010068240.1 coordinate 649, forward strand.
ATTAAAAAATAAAAAATAGTAAATAAAAACTACAATGATAAATAAAAAATATTAAAAGATTTAAGACTGTAAAGAAAAGATTAGGACTAAATCTTCAGGTAAGTATTATAGCAAACTAGTCTGCTCATAAAAGACAGCCTTAATTATAGGTAGTGGTGTCAGATAGTAGCTTTCGGCAACATGAAGAGAGTAGAGGGGAAGATAGAAGAACTTTTGTTTTCATAGCATTGGAAAATGTGTATAGATTTTATAGCATTGGAAAGTCATCATTATCATGTCAAATCATCTCTTGACTTGCTATTAGTAAATCAGATTTTTGCCATATTTTGTCTTTAACATATTCTTTCTAGACAAACAGTTGAGTTCAAGTGGATATAAGGAAATTCTTGCCTTCTAGGGATTTAGTATAATAGGAGAAAAGGAAAATATATCAGGAGATAAAGATGTGGATTCTTGTCCCTAGTGCTTCAACTTGCCCATCAATCCCTGCCCCATGCCGCTTCATATCTGGTTTTTAGGACAAGGTGAGATACATACAGTAAGTCTTAATTTCTCCACTTGCAGATGACAATAATAATTTGCTTTGTCTCATGTCGCAGAGCTATTTTGAGGATCCAAGGAGATAGTGTAAGTAAACATATTCTAGAAACTGTAAATTAATCGTAGGTACAAAAAGTTTTATAACAAGACCATGTTGCTATAAGATAGTACTGCTGGAAAAGTTAAAGACTGATTAGTATTTTCATGGGAGCATGTCTGATGATACCGGTGCTATAGAGATGCATTAGATATTACTATATAGTAGATAGAAACATGAGCTTTGAAATCATTCACACGGGTTAAAATACACTTTCTGTCTTTTACTAACCAAAACAGTTTGGGAAAGGTACTAAATCTCACTGATCTCATTTGTTTCTCACCTATAAAATAGAAATAGTAGTATTTAGTTTGTAGATTTGTGAGATAAAGAGTATGCTAAGCACTTATCAAACAGTAGATGAGACTTAGTAAATCTCTTATTAGTGATAACTCATAGAATAATAAGTCAGTGATTTTGCACAAAAATGACACACTAGACTAATTATATGCACCGAAATTGGATTTTTTGTACAACTGCTTTAGGCTCCTTCTCACCTAATCATTTTTGTGAAAACTTTTAGTACCAATTAGGAGAATCAGTCTAAGATGAGTAGTTCTCAATTTTCATGTGTATAAAAATCAGCCAAGGAGTTTGTTAAAAATGCAGGTTCTAAGACTTTGGATGCAGAGATTTGACTTTGGGGGTCTGATTTGTGCCCTGGGGATGAATGCTTAAAAGCACCTCTGGTGATTCTGATGTGAGTGATTCCACTTTGAGAACAATTGCTCTAGTGTATGTTACGCTCAGGGGTATGATGCTGGCTATACATAATTGCAACTTTTTCATTGTGTATATTCTACAGCATAATCTATAATGTCTATTTTTTCTCCTAAAGGGTTTTCCTTTGTTAAACTGTTAAGGCCAAAGAAAAATATTTTGGATCCAAATTATTAGATATAGTTGAAATAGCTGCATTACAAAAACAAATTCCAACTATCATAATACATGAGATTTAGAAAGACTTAGGGTTCAAAGAGATTTTTGAAGAAATAAATCTAGGAAAATATGTTTCAGTGCATTTTGAATTGATCTATTTTATGATGTTGATTTATTTTCCAATTGCATAGCTGACATTTCTTAAAGAGTGGTCATGAAAATAGGAGATGGAAGAAAAATTAGTTTTGCATGCTTTCCATAGATAACATAAAATCCCCGAGGATATTTCCAGTGTTTGTTTTATTTGTTCAATCTCTAAGTTGTTTGCATAATTCATTCAGAGGATATAGAGCTTTGCCAACAATCATATTAATTTCAATGATTTGTGTGTGGTTCCTGTTGTCTCAATTTAAGTATTTGTGTTAATCAAATATTTTTCCAAATAATAAAGGCTTACCAAATAAAAAGGGAGTTATTTATTTAAATATGCCTATATGAATACATCAACCTCATACTCAGACTTACTAGAAGACTTTAGAAATAAGCTTTAAAGTAGCATCTGCAGGAGGATAGCTTCCCTCTAGAGAAGAAAACAGAGCAGCATCATTTCAACTCAAAGTTTGGCTTTTCTGGTCTATGTATTTTCTTCCCAGAGATCACACAGCTGCAAAGGACAACTTGCTTGGGGTGAAAATTTTATCAGATCATCTGAGAAACTAATCTTAGGTTTTCCTCTAAGCTTGTTTTCTCCTTATGGGTACACCTGGCTAAATGCAGAGCCATGGCTGTGCCTGCTGCATGTCACAATTATGGTCAAACCATAAAGCACCTGTAGGGATGATTGTTATGATAAGTGAGCATTCACACTGGGGATATACATGTTCATGTTCATACACATATCTATCACAATTACACGATCGGGAGCAAGTAAAGACCTCGCACAGCACATTCTGTGAGAATGCTTTGCAATGGGGCAGAACCAGTCTTCAATTTCTCAGACTAAAAAGAACCACATGTCAGGGCCTAACTGAAAGTCTATTTCCATGCACCTAAAATGATCACAAGATGAATGTGAAAATTAGAGTTGATTAATACATTGACTCTTTATTTAGAAATGTTTTTAATTTTGTTAAACTTTGAACAAAATCAAGAAAATTAAGTTTTGTTATTTCATAAAGTTGAGCACATATGAAAAATGAAGATATTAAATAACATGCTTTCCTGAGTACGTCAGTGTTGTTTAAATTTAGGAAAACGAATTCAGGCAGAACAATGACGACAAAACCTCCAAAATAATTCGTTTCATCTTGATTGTTGTCTCATGCCTTTGTTTTCTGAATAAATATATGAAGGGAGGAAGGTGGTTGTGGGAAGAAAGGAAGGGAGAAAGAAGGTGAAGGCTGGATGGATAAAACAGTAGAGTTAGAAACGAGTTTATATATTAGCAGTAAGTGGCATAACTAAAAAACTGGTCTTGATGAAATAAAAAAAAAGGAATATATTGTGAGTAATAAATTATTAGGAACTTGCTTCCATAAAGGTAATATTGAAATATATGATATCAGAGAAAAATATTTTAGGGTAATAAATAGGTCCTAGATCTTGCCATGGAAACATGGAGGTAAATGTTATTAGAATTTTTAAAATAAAAAGGAAATAGTGTAAAATAATGAGCTAGTGCTTGAATGGGTTATGGCTTTATACAAAAAATTTGCCAAAAATGACAATAAAACTAAAAGTAAATAAGAAAACATAGAACCCGGTGCCAAAGTTATCAGCTAAATGACTAAATGCCCTCTTTTTCTTATTTTAAAAATGTATATGTAGGGAAAATGAGCAAACTATTAAAATAATATTCATTTTTAAATGTCATTATTTTTTCAGCAGCACTTATATACAAGGCACTGTATGTAAGTGTTCATTTAAAAATTGCTCCATTATAAATCATATTTTATATTGTCTTAAGCCCCTTCCTCATTGGTTCCTTCATTGGAATGTTTCCTTAGTATAATAATAAAGTATCATTTTTGAGAAAACTTGGACCATTAATTTTTTACTTCCATTCTTTAGTAATCTTAGGCTTTTAAATATCACCTACACAACAGTTGTTATAATGTATGATAAAAAGCTTGTGTTGCTTCTTGATATACTTCTTAATTTTCTATTTTGTTGCTAGTATTAATGTCAGAGCAGGAAAATTCTTAATTTAAAATGAAATATTATGGAATGTGTGAATGATGTCTTTATCAGGTGAACAAAACTGTATATATAAATAATGTCATTTTTCAACAATAAGTTGAAAATAAGTGCACTCTTTTTTTTAATTTTGAAAAAATTGACATTACAATTGAAAATAAATATTTCAAAACTAAAAATAAGTCATAATTTTTAATTTATATTAGAAACTAAAAATTCTCAAATTCTTTTTGAAATTTAGTAAGCAAAATGCATGTGATTATTATATCCTACTATTTTAAATAAACCGATAATATTCCAAATTGTTGGTAATGTTATTTAACTTAAGGTAATATTATTTAAATTTATACAAATATGAGTATACAAATGCCACAGTTTCTATCCTTAAGTGATGGAAACTGGGATATGATGAAAAAATTTATTTGTTGTATGTTCTGAAAGAATTTTGATATTAAAAGTGGAAATATGGAATTTCTATAAATATTTCAAAACAAAACAAGTAGAATTGTATTTTTAAGGAAAATTTAAAATACAATTTGTGTTCATCTTTTTCTATATAGACACAGAATAATGATTAAAAATTATGGTTTCTTTCTCAATATAGACTTAATAAGAATTTACCATAAAGACAGGTCACTGGAATGAATTTCCAAAAGAGCAATTCATTTACTCATTTTCTCACGTAGTAAATATTTACTGAGTGCATACTATATGAGAAACTCTGAGGCTCTGAGGAAGAAAAGACAAATACGAGTGAAGCAATTCTTTTTTTTTCATTGAGTTTATAGGGAGAATCTGAACATTTTCAATGAAGATTAAGGCAAATATAAAGACACGGTGGAGTTAAGAGGAAAAACTTTATGAAAACGTAACTTCAATATAGAGATAAAAAGACATGCAGATATATTTTGTATTATATACTAAAAAGTAAAATAAAGATATCTTTGATGTGCAAATATATATATATAAACACACAGCTACAATACATAGCAATTAGATAGTTACAGAAATTATTAAACATCTGTGATTGACTCTGAAAGAAAGTAGAGAAATCTATTTTGGAAAATCAATTAGCTTCCAAGAAATATCTTTAAAAGTTGCCCTTTGCAACTGCACAAGATGCAAATCTCTTGATTGTTTTGTACTTTATTCATTATGAATACAATGTGTTAAATGGACAAAACTTATCTGAAATATTATAACGTCAAAATTAAAGCATATTTATCAGAAAAGCAGTTTCTAGATAATTTCCTAGGGATATCATTTGGGAAGATATTTTAATTAGCTATGAAACTGAGCAGTGCTCTAATATGAAATGGAGTTTAAATATCTTAATGATATTTTCTATTAATTTTTAATTTAAAGGATTATAATTAGTTTTCAACGATGCAAAATTATGCAAAAATTACAATACATGCAAAAACTATAATAGCAATTTCTTTGGATTTGAATGAATAAGAATACAAAATTTTTGTAATGTGTTATGGCTATTTCTTTCCAGTCGTATTAACAAGCAAGAAAAATTGATGTATGAAATTTTTGACCGTGATGATTACTATTGATCATGAAGAAAATTGAATGAATTACCCTGTGATAGTCTGAATTTCCAGTAGCAAACAGATAGAGTCTATGATTTCCTGACATCTGCAAATCTAAATAGGAAATCAAAACTAAAAGTAGTGCCAATAGGTGAAGCAAGTGAAGTAGGAGCTGCAATAAAAATTTAGTGCAAGTGTCTTTTTGATAAAATGACTTCTTTTCCTTTGGGTAGACACCCAGTAGCGGGATTGCCGGATTGAATGGTAGGTCTACTTTTTGTTCTTTGAGGAATCTCTGTACTATTTTCCGTAGAGGTTGTACTAACTTGCAGTTCCACCAACAGCGTATAAGCATTCCTTTCTCTCTGCATCCATGCCAGCATCTATTGTTTTTGGACTTTTTAATGAAAGCCATTCTAACGGGTAAAGTGATATCTCATTGTGAATTTAATTTGCATTTCCGTGATGATTAGTGACATATAGCACAATTCACAATTGCAAAGATGTGGAATCAACCCAAGTACCCATCAATTCATGAGTGGATTAACAAAATATGATGTATATATATGTAGGCACATGATGGAGTACTATTCAACAATAAAAGGAAGTGAATTAATGTCTTTTGCAGCAATTTAGATGGAACTGGAGACCATTATTCTAAATGAAGTATCTCAAGAAAGGAAAAACAAACACCACATATACTCTTTAATATTTTGGAACTAATTGATGGACATACATGGGCACAGGAAGACGTAAAAATCATTGGAAATCAAGAAGGGGGGGATAAGAGGAGGATTAAAAACCTACCTAACTGGTACAATGAACATTATTCATGTGAGGGAAACACTTATAGCCCTGACTAAAACATTATAAAAGCTATCCATGTAACAAAAACATTCGTAGCCCCTTAATATTTTGAATTAAAAATAAAGTAAATAAAAGAGAAGTTGCCAAAAAAAAAAAAAAAAAAGAAAGAAAGAAAGAAAAAAGAATTCCAAGATGGTAAGAGCAGAGGATTAAACCAATGCCGGGCCTGTGATGCCATCCTTGTGGCTGAGTTAGCTTTAAGAAAAGAGAAATGATGTTTCCAAATTTTGCCTTACAGGAATTTTTCTCTATGATAATTGGATAATAAATTAACATTCTTTTTCCTCACCAGAAAAAATAAAATAGGAGCTAATTGTGTTCAGAATCATGTTAAAAGCAGATTTTGATGATAAATGGTAACATTCCTATGAACCTAATGCTCTCTGATTAAACTAACATCTTGACTTTGCCTAACACAAGGGCAATTGGAAGATTACCATCACATTTGGTAGGAATTGTCAGTGGATTTAGGCATAGGTTGATGTAGAGACAGATTATATCAGACCCAGGTTGTAGAAATTGACCTGTCTCATCTGCTTCTCTCAAGGAAACCTAGAGATTAAAGTTTTGGATTAAAAGACTTCCAGAAATAAATTAAACTACCCCATTATATTAATGAAATGAATTTATTTTAAAAAAACAAAACCAGAAAATATGCATGTCAGCTGAAACTCACAGTTTAAACTCAGTTTTAATTATTTATAGAAAAAATTGAAGGTAGATGCTGAGAACCACGACTATTTAAATAATGAAACAAAAGTAAATATTTATATGAAAATATATCCAATTGTGGGTTTATTAAAAAGCTGGTTACAAAGACTACATATAATATGATTGTTTAAGCAAATTCATTATTTCATATAAGTAACAACAAATTACTAATCGTTAACAATATTTCTCTCTAGAAGAAAATTTTTCCTTTTACTCTTCTCAGTTTTGAATTTTTATTTTAAAAATGTACATTTTTATAATCATATGATATAAGAAAGTGATTGCATTCTAAAAACAGGACCTGGATTTATTCAAAAGAAAGTTTTTGAAGGAATTTACAAATTATTCTTTTAAAAAATCAAACTTCCCATACATATACTCTGTAAAGCCTACTTCTAAGACAGTTTATATTTTTAAAGCAGTTTCAGTTTTTTGTTTTTTTGTTTTGTATTGAGACTGAGTCTTTTTCTGTCACCTGGGCTGAGCTCCATGGTGTCAGCCTAGCTCATAGCAATTTCAAACTCCTGGGCTCAAGCAATCCTTCTGCCTCAGCCTTGCTGGTAGCTGGGACTACAGGGGCATGCCAGCAGGCCTGGCTAATTTTTTCTATTTTTAATAGAGACTTGCTTAGGCTGATCTTGAACTCCTGAGCTCAAGAGATCCTCCCATGTCGGCCTCCCAGAGTGCTAGGATTATAGGTGCGAGCCACCACACCTGGCCCTTAAGACTGTTTTGAATATAAGAAAATTTGTTTGAAAATACTAAAAAAAAAAATTGAAATTGCCATGTATTATTAAAGAAGAAAATTAACATGGTATAAAAGATCAAAACTTTGGAAGCTGGCACAGTGCCATCTCATATGTATATGATAAGTTATAGCAATAAGGAGTTTAAATTGAGTCCAGCATTTCCTGATGATTAGGGATAAAAAGATGTCTTCAAACATTTTCTGTTTCTAGAAACTTATGTATTTATCACATGGATCTTATAAAATGGATAACAGATAAAAAAATGAACTCTTTTTCATAGTTGTTTTAAATGAAAGAGAAATATCCATCATATGTACTTTTCTTATAAAATTAAACTGAATTTAGTGAAGTTTTGAGTTACAAATGAGAGAGCCTTTCTACATGGAGGTAATATGTTCCAGATATATTACTTTCTGATGACTTATCTTAATGCAAGAATTAACCACACAGAATCCAAATAAATTAACCGTTAACATGCCACTTAAGTCTTTTTCCTCAAATATCGAATGTATCAAGTGAATTTTTGGCTAATGCTGAATTGAAAGGATTTTATGCTTAAATTCTCTGACAAGTGTTTGAAATGCTAATGTTCTATAGTTTCTATTTACTTATTAAATGAGTTCCATGGAGATTGTTTGCTTTAAAAGATCCTGTTATTTTTAACATAGTTGTCGGTAAGCTTTTATCTTTACAGCCATAGATTTAGAGAGAGGAAATGTTTTATAGTGAAAAGAATTGACTATGGTATTAGAATGGATTACATCTCAGTCTCTGCCTTTTGCCAGCTAAATGACCCTCACTTTTCCCATCAATCAAATTAATATAAAGAGGTGCTTGCAAGTTTGCTGTAAGGACTGAGTGGGATAATGGAGGTGATGTTCTGAAAGGAGAATTGCTCCATTTCATTTTTGTCTTGCATACTTTGTGATGCTAAAACCATGTTATCATTGTGTAGATTTGCAATCATTTTGCTTTTCTTAGCAAAGAAATGTAATTGCTACAACAAGGATTACTAATTGTCTACACAATATTCATTCTCTCCTTATTAACAAAAAACTTTGTGTTTACAAGGACAATGAGCTCGGTTTAAAACCAGATTTTCTAACTTCTGTTGTTGCTAGGGCTAGTCTTGTGACTTCTTGTTCTGGCTAATTGTATGGACGTGGAAGATGCTGGTTCTGGGAAAACTTTTAGATAGTTAGGTTTCTGTCATGTTTGGATGAACATAACCCCTAATTCATACAAGATTTGGTTCATGAAAGTGTAGTTTTGTAAGAATCCAAAACAATATGTGGAATGCAATTGATATGGGGTTTGGAGAAAGGATCTACTAACTGCGGGGTGAAAATCTATTGACTCCTGATATGCATCAGTGAGACATCTGGTCAAATTGTTCTACTTGGGGCGAAGACCAAGGTGATGACTGACATTGTAAAAATGGGGAAAATGGAATAAAAGATTTAGTACATTGGGTACTTCTTACTCTTTTCTGAGGAGTCTTACAAAGAAAGAATAGACCTAGAAATGGAAGAAAATAATTTTTTTCTAAAAGTCACTCGGTATTTGTGATCTACAGTCAAAATTGACTGAGAGTTCCACAATGCAGTTTCTAGGGTTGAAAAAGACTACAAATTGTAATGCTTATTATGGTGGTTTTGAAACTGTAATTTTAACAGGGCATAATAATGGAGTGGCAGCCTTTTCTGGAGTATTTTCTTTTAAGTGTTCTCTACTAAACAAGAGCTGAAGCCCACAACAAAGAGACCTATTTTTTAAAATTGCTTTAAAGTAGTAGTCATTAAGCTAAGGGCCAGGGGAGAGACAGAATACATGTGACAGTAGAAAAAGAATGGAGTTGAGCTTTAAAGATTATAACTAGACAAGATCTTTGGCTGCGGATACATGTAATTTACCAGGAGCAAGTAGGTTTGTCCTATAGAAGATTATATAGACTCACTCAGGATTTTTCCAACAAAACAGATGTGGGCAGCAGTGACGTACACCACTGTAGGACAGAGCCAGTATACAGTTCATTATCTCTCTCTTCCCTCTTCTTTAAGACCTGCAATGCTCTAAAATGATACTAAGATCTGGAATGAATGTTAAACAGAGCTGTGGCTGTTCACCAATAGAAGTGTTATTGAAAATATATAAGCCTTTGTTATTGTCCATTCTAAGATTTTGGGACTCTTTTTAGCCCAGTGTAACCTACCTTGATTATACATAAAGCATTATGTAACCTTGTTCATGGGAAGCCAAGAGTATATTCAGAAGATAGTAAGTAATTTGTTGCCTCGGTTATTATACCTAAGCCTTTAAATTTAATAGGGAAACAAATTTATACCATCCAAAAAAAGAGGTAGCATAAAGGAACAAATGAAAGGCTAGGGCATGGAAGAAATGATAAAGACACAACAAGTTGGAATTATTCTGTTAACTGTTGAAGAATGGGATAGATGCAGAGAAAAGTAACAGGAGTCTCACAAAGGAGTTGACAGCACTCTGAGGTTAATTTTATATGTCAGCCTAACTAGGCTATTATGCTCAGTTTCTTGGTCAAACACCAGTCTAACAATTGATGGTTTGTTTTTTTTTTCTTTGATGTGATTAACATTTAAATCAATAAAGTTTGAGTAAAGCAGATTATCCTCCATAATATGAGGCCTCATCCAATCAGTTGAAAGTCTTAAGAGAAAAGACCGAGCTTTCTTGAAGAGGATGGAATTCTTCCTCCAGACTGCCTTTGGATTTAAGATTACAAAATCAGCTCTTGCCAGAATTTCCAGCCTGCCACCCTGCCAGTGACAGCTCTGTTTCTCTGAAGAACCAGACTAATGTAAGGACTTTAACAACATTGAGGAACAGCATGGCTTTCAAGAGCTCTTGGCCCTCAAACCTTGGGTTCTAAAGTGTCAAGACAAATTTATTTTATGTATATGAATGAATGACTGATATATATCCTAATCTGGTGTAATTCAAATATAATTATAAGGAGTCTGTTTTAAATGTAACATATAATAGGAAAGTGAATATATATGCCTGTACTGAGGAATGGTAACTGAAACATAGTTACTTCGACAAACCAGATGGAATCATTTACTAACAGTCTCTGGTTACCACTACAGCCACTGGAAATATGTGGTAAATGGGGAAATATCATTTTTATTGGGTAAGAATGGAGCATGATACTCTAATTTTAACCCTGTTAGACATTACTTTAATATTTTTGCCACAGCTGCTTGGTGCAACCAAGGTTTTCTAAATTTATTAAGAGAATTAAAAAAAAAAATCTGCATCATGTGTGACATTGACTCCAAAATCAGAACTTATTTTGGGAACTTAACTTGGAAGCTTTAATTGGTATAATGCTTATGAAAACCAGTTGGCCAGAAAAAGAAACTAATTAAGCCTAAAAATGTACACAATCTCTTCAATGTTACCATTAGTATTCATGAATGATGAAGGAAAAAGAGTGATTGAACTGGAAGAATACCAAAAGACCTGTGGATGGATATGGCTATGATTCACATGCTTTGCAGAGCAAATTCCTATTGCTCATTTGATGTTTTAAATTCTGGTGGCCCTTGGAGAACTAGTAGTTTTGTTTTATTAAATAAAATGTTCTGAGAGAAATTGCAGAAAAGATACCTTAGAAATATGTGCAGTACCCAGGAAATAGCAACCAAAGTCAGAGTGCGGGTTAGGAAAGAAAGGGTTGGTAGTATGCCTCTCTTTACTGGAAGATGGCATGTTAAGAAAGATGGCTTGGCCAAATTCAATCATCCACATGCTTCCATTGTGCCTTTCAGTCTTATAGTTACATTTTAAAAATTCTTTGACACTTTCAAGATTTTTCTCTTTGTCCTTGGTTTTCAGGTCCTTAGTATTGTTTTCTTTCCATTTATCTTGATTTTGTTTTATAGGACTTCATAAATATATGGCAAAATATCTTTGTTTTGGAAAATTATTATCTGTTATACCTTTAAATATTACTTCTGTCTCATTCCTTTTCTTTTATCATCTTGGAACTAAATTATAATATTTTAAAACATTTCAAAACATTTCAACAGTCCCTATTTTTCCCTTATTTTGTTTTCTATATTTTTTAACTTTTTTCATATTTATTTCAGTCTGAATATTTTCTACTGGTATTTATTTTAGCTCATAAATCTTCTCTTTAGCTGCTATTAAATGCATTTATTGAGTTTTTTTTTTTTTTTTTTTTTTTTTTGAGACAGAGTCTCACTCTTTTTGCCCGGGCTAGAGTGAGTGCCGTGGTGTCAGCCTAGCTCACAGCAACCTCAAACTCCTGGACTCAAGCGATCCTCCTGCCTCAGCCTCCCGAGTAGCTGGGACTACAGGCATGCGCCACCATGCCCGGCTAATTTTTTGTATATATTTTTACTTGGCCGATTAATTTCTTTCTAATTTTAGTAGAGGCAGGGTCTCGCTCTTGCTCAGGCTGGTCTCGAACTCCTGAGCTCAAACAATCCGCCCACCTCGGCCTCCCAGAGAGCTAGGATTACAGGCGTGAGCCACCACGCCCGGCCAACCTCCCTCTTTAGAGGCAATCATATTTCCAGTTATTTACCCTTCCCATGATGGTCACTGCCTATGCTAGCATGCAAGTATCTCTCTGTATTTAACACACATTGAGGTGTATGATACACACCGTCCCATACCGTACTTCTTACTTATCAATGTCATTTCAGTGATTATAGACATACCGCATTTTTTTAATTGCATTCTTTTGAACAGCTATTATATTCCAGTGTATGGCCATGCCATAGTTTGTTTAATCAGTTATCTACTGATGAACATTTAGCTTGTTTCTAGTCATATCCTAATACAATAATACTGCAATGAAAATTCTTGTGCCTAAGTCTTTGTACTACGAGCCAGTATATCTCTATAGGATAAAGTCCTAAAAGCGAAATTGCTGGCTCAAGGGGTATGTGAATTTTTTATTTTGAAAAATGTTACCAAATGTCCTCCAAACAAGTAGTACCAATTTATACATCTACCAATAACATATTAGAGTGCCTATTTCTCCATACTCTCCCTAACAATATTATCAAACTTTTTATCTGTGTCAATCTAAAAAGTGAATTAAGTTTATTATTATAGTTTTAACTTGCATTTCTTTTATTATGAATGAGGTTGAGCCTTTCATATATTTAAAATATATTTGTATTTTGTGTGTGTCTGAAGAACTTTCAAACCATTCAGTAATACTGCAATTCCAGAGAAGAGTACTATATTTTAACTTTAGGCAATTAACTTTCTACCCAGCTCTATCTGAGGTGATTTCATACCATTTGGAGCTTATCCCAGATTGATCAGTCTATAGTTTACTAATGAAATACTTCAATTCCAGGATGTCTTTTGAAATGTAACTCCAGCTACAAGTCATCACGTTCTCAGGGGATAAAAATTAATGTAAATAGCAACATAAGGTAGACAACTGGAAAAGAAAATTATGGAGAAAAAAGATATCCATCACACAGGAAAATAGCAACAATTTATCGATCACTCAGGGTTTGGGATTTTTCATGCCATGATACACCTCTGATACTATATATTTTAGAAACATAATCATTTCTTTCTTGCAAATTTTTATAAATCCACTTTGTCAAATGAAAACATGTATTTAGGAATTTGTCATAGATTATAAGGAAATAACAACCTTTAACTATGTAGAGAAAAGAGTCAAACAAAAGATTTGAGGAGCCCAGAATGAATTTACTGCCCTAGTATAATCTGGATTAAGTTCATATGTGATAACATTGGGTCAAAGAACAAAAGGTAGGGCTGGGCGTGGTGGCTCACACCTGTAATCCTTGCACTCTGGGAGGCCGAGGCAGGAGGATCCCTTGAGCCCAGGAGTTTGAGGTTGCTGTGAGCTAGG
>CAUYRB010068241.1:0-14982 GCA_963574695.1 Propithecus perrieri
GGATGATATTTTGTATTTCTGTGGTATGAATTGTACTGTGTCCTTTTTCATTTCTGAATGAGCTTATTTGAGTCCTTTCTCTTCTATTTGTGGTTAATCTAGCTAGGGGGTCTATTGATTTTGTTTATCTTTTCAAAGAACTCACTTTTTGTTTCATTGATCCTTTGTATTGTTTTTCTTTTTTCTTTTTTCTTTTTTTTTGGCTTCCATTTTGTGTAGTTCTGCTCTGAGGTTTGTTATTTCTTTTCTTCTGCTGGCTTTGGGTTTGTTTTGTTTGTTGTCTAGTTCCTTGAGATGTGACATTAGATTGTTAATTTGTAATCTTTCTGTCTTTTTGATGTAGGCAATTAGAGCTATGAACTTTCCCCTTAGGACTGCTTTTACTGTGTCCCATGGATTTTGAAAGCTTGTGTACCCTTTGTCATTCAGTTTGAGGAATCTATAGATTTCCATCTCAAGTTCAACATTGACCCAAGTATCGTTCACTAGTAGGTTGTTTAATTTCTGTGACTGGATGTCACTGTTTATTTCTTTGCTTAGATCTAGTAGAATTTGCTTTGCGAATGTAGGAGCTCCTGTGTTAGGTGCATCTATATTTAGGGATTGTTATGTCTTCTTGTTGAGTTGCTCCCTTTACCATTATGTAATTAACATCTTCGTTTTTGGTTTTTTTTTTTTCCATTGTTTATTTAAACTCTATTTTATCTGTTGCACGAATGGCTACACCTGCTTACTTTTGGTTTCCATTTGTGTGAAATATTTTTTTCCCATCCCTTTACCTTAAGTCTGTGCGAGTCCTTGTGGTGTAGATGTGTTTTGTGGAGACAGGAATAGTTGGGTTGTGTTTTTTCATCCATTTAGCCAGTCTGTGTCTTCTGAGTGGGGCATTCAGACCATTCACATTGAGTGATAGTATTGTATGTGAGATGCTGTTCTGTTCATCCTGTTGGATGATGTCTTATTTTGTTTATCTCTTGTGCTATTGTTTTATAAGAACTGTGAGCTTTAACTGTTGGGTTTTTTTACACTGATGGATATCTATTGTGTTGTTCCATGTATAATGTACTGTTGAGCATTTCCTGTAGGGCAGGTCTAGTAGTGACAAATTCCCTTAGTGTTTGCTTATCTGAAAAAGTCTTTATTTCTCCGTCATTTATGAAACTTAGTTTTGCAGGATACAAAATTATTGGCTAGCAGTTGTTCTGTTTAAGAAGACTACAAATGGGGCCCCCATCTCTTCTGGCTTGAAAAGTCTGCTGTTAGCCTGATGGGTTTTCCTTTGTAGGTTAGTTGTTGCTTTTGTCTTGCAGCTTGTAGAATTTTCTCCTTTGTTTTGACTTTGGCCAGGTTGATGACTATGCGTCTTGGAGATGTCCTATTTGCTGTGAATCTTCCCAGAGTTTGATGACCATCTTGTATCTGGATATCTGAATTTCTGGCAATACCAGGGAAGTTCTCCTCAATAATTTCCTTGAGTAAGTTTTCCATGCTTTTTGCTTTTTCTTCTCCCTCTGGGGTACCTATAATTCATGTATTGGCTAGTTTCAAATAGTCCCATATTTCTCTGAGTGATTGTTCATTCTTCTTTATTCTTTTTTTGGCATGTTTGACTGACTGGGTTAGTTTGAAAGCCTGGTCTTCAAGCTCTGAGAGTCTTTCTTCTGCTTGATCTAGTCTGTTGTTGAAGCTTTCTTTTGTATTTTGAAATTCCCTAAATGACCCTTTCATTTTTTTAAGTTCAGTTATATCCTTTCTTATGTTGTGTATCTCTTCAGCAAGTTTTTCATATTTTTCGTTTATGTCCTAAAATATTTTTTTTTGCTTGTTTCTTTGTGTTGGTTTTCAGCTTTTTCTTCAATCCCATTTATCTTATTTGCCATCCATATTCTGAATTACATTTCTGACATTTTGATAATTTCCTTTTGGTTGGGGTCTGTTGCTGTGGATCTATTGTGATCCTTTGGGGTGTCAAACTAGCTTGTTTTTTCATGTTGCCAGAATTCTTTTGCTGATTTCTTCTCATCTACAACCTCTTCTCTCAGCTCAGGCTGATAGGTTTGCATTGCACCTGTTCTCCTGTGCTGGGAACTCTCCTACTTAGTGAGAGGAGGAGAGGTTCCCAGATAGTGCTTTTGTGTCCTACTCTGGAGGATTGACCTGGTAGGAGAGGGAGGATGCACTGAGAGCCTGTAACACAGCTGTTCTTCTGCATTCTCCTGTTCCTCTGTGGTTGTCACAGCCCAAGCTGGTGCTGAGGGATATTCTTCTAGATTGGTGGGTTGGTCCCCAGGCTACTGTTGAAAGCTCTTGCCAAGGGCCGGGCAAGTCCCTCCCATGGTGGCAAGTAGCATGATCTTAGCTGGTACATGGGCACGTTGTGGGAACTTGAAGGGTGCCTGGACATGTCGCAAGACCTTGGCCAGTATCTGGGCATGTCATAGGACCTTAGTGGGTCCCTGTCTGGGTGGCAGGACCTTGGTGGGTGCCTGAACAGGTTGTGGGACTTTGGTGGGGGTCCAGATGGGTAGGGGGGACTTGGCCATTGTCTGGGCAGGTTGCAAGACATAGGCTGGTATCTGGGCAGGTTGTGGGACCTTGGCTAGCACATGGGTGGGTTGTGGGACCTTGGCATGTGCCTGGGCATGTCAGGGGTTTGTCTTCATGATTCTGTTTATTTTTGTTGCATCAATTGTAATGTCTACTCTTACATTTCTGATTTTATTTATTTGTGTCATCTCTCTTTTTTCTTAGGTCTAGCTAAGGGTTTGTCAATTTTATTTATCCTTTCAAAAAAGCAAGTCTTAGTCTTATTGATGTTTTCTATCCTTTCTCTCTTCTCTATTTCATTTATTTCTTTTTTAAAAAAGCTGCAAAAGACAAAAAAAAAGTCTTCATTGCAATAAATTACAATCCAGTAGGTAATCTAGGAGGTATACCTGGGCATATTGCAGGACTGCAGTGGGTGGTGGGGTGGGTTGTGGGACCTTGGTGGGTGTCTGGGTGCATTGTGGGACCATAGATGGTGGTGGGGTGGGTTGTGGGACCTTTGCAGGTGCCTGGACACATCGCCAGACTGCAGCTGGCAGTAGGGCAGGCCACAGGACATTGGCGGGCACCTGGACATTTTGGGGGACGGGTGTTGCCTGGTGCCTAGGTGGGTGGCAGGACCATGGCCAGTGGTGGGGTGGCTCATTGGGCCACAGCAGCTGGACCACCCATGGCTGGTGGGGCTGGGAAGATGTGCAGTGCTGTGTCAGGCAGCTGCAGTAGCTGGGGCTCTCCCTCCACCCTAGTCTGACTGTGGCAGCTGCTACAGTGCTACTCAGGTGGTAGCAGAAGTGCTATCCAGATGGCAGCAGCAGATGCTGAGGGCTGGTGGGCGCCTGCTCTGTTTGGATCCGTGGGAGGTGGCTGGTGGGGGGGCTGGGTCACAGTGCACATGACAGCGCCTGCCCTTGCCACTCCCTCCCTGGCCTGGCAAAGTAATGGGGAAGCGGCTATAGTAGAGCCAACCTCCCTGCAGACCAGGAGCTCTGGGGCTGAAAGCGCAGAGTGGTGTCTGTTGCAGCAACCTGAGATTAGAAGCTGGAGGGACCCCACTGTTCCAGCTCTCCAGTGCAATGCTGCTGCTCAGTATCCAAGCAGCACCCTGATCAGTTCAGAGGCCTGCTGTGGTGGGGGAGCCCCCTCGCAGTTTGGGTTGCTGTGTCTGCTGGGGGAGTGTGGAGCCCGGGGGATCTCTCCTCTAACCCTTCTGCATGTGTGGACACTTTCCCCAGGTATTTTCTGATCTTGCCAAGGGGGATCACCCTGCCTCTCTCTCCCCCACTTTGGGTGTGTCCAATTGCTTCTCTGATGATTCAGAGTGCTCTCTCTGAGATGGTCCGTCCACAGGTGAATCACTACCCACAACCTTTGATCCTCTCTTTGAGAGGGGCAAGTGCAGGCTGCTTCTAGTCTGCCATCTTGGCCGCCCCCTTAACATTATTTTATTCATTTATGTATTGTGTCCGCTGATTGTTTTACTCCCCCATTGGAACACAAATTCTTTAAAGTTGGGGATCTTTATTTTGTTCACCAGTGTATTCCAGGTGCCTAGAACAGTGCCTGTCATATTGTTGGTGCTCAAAAAAAAAGTTAGTGAATGAATATCAGCAGCAACAGAGTTTTCAGGAGAAAGGGAACATGTATCGATAGATTTCTGCATTAATGTATATATATCATCCCCTTACACATTTGTCCCATCACTTCCTAGCTCCAGAACTCTGTCATGATTTGGTTTTTTTGTTGGTAATTCAGACTGCAGCTCAACTGGCAATGAGAGTATAAACCAAGGCAATTGTGTCTGAAAAATGAAAGGATATAGGTGCTATAAGTGTAAAGAAGAATTCAGTAGAGGGGTATTTTTCCAACAGTTACATGCTTATCAGCATAGCTTTAAAAATAACAAAAATAGTTTTTACATTTACTCATGTATTTACCATTTCCAGCACTCTTCATTCCATCGTATAAGATCCAAATTTGCGTCTGGTATCATTTTACTTCTGCCTAAAGAACTTTCTTTGACATTTCTTTATGGTGTACATCTCTCAGATTTTGTCTGAAAATGTCTTTGTTTTACCTTCATTTCTAAAAGACATTTTTAGTGGGTACTGTATTTTGGGTTGATTTTTTCCCCCAGCACTTTAAAGATATCATTCCACTCTCTTCTGGCTTGCATAATTGTTGATGAAAAATCTGTAGTGTTATTGTTGTTCCTCTGTAGATAATCTGACTGCTCCTAAAATTTTATCTTTATTGCTGGTTGTTAGCAATTTCATTCTGATGTGCCTTGTTTTGTTTTTGTTTTTAGTGTTTATTCTGCTTGGCGTTGGTTGAGCTTCTTGGATCTGTAGGTTTATTCTTTTCATCAAATGTGAAAAAATTGGGGTCATTATTTCTTTCAAATATTTTTTCTACTCCTTCTCCTCCCCTTTTCCCCTGAAACACCAATTACATATTTGTTAGGCCACTTGATATTGTTCTATAGTTCACTGAGGCTATGTTTACTTTTATCAATTATTTTTCTTTTTATGCTTCTTTTTGTATAATTTCTATTGCCATGTCTTTGAGTTAGCCAGTATTTCTTTTTGCGATGTCTAATTTGGTATATTTTTATTTCAGATATTATATTTTTATCTCAAGAAGTTCCATTTGGGTCTTCTTTATATCTTTCATTTCTATCCTCATTTTGTTCATGTTTTGCTTTATATCCCAGAGCATATTTATAATAGTTGTTTTAAGGTCCTGTGTGATAATTATATCATTTCTGCTTTTTCTGTGTTTGTTTTTTTTACCTATTTTTTTTAATTTATGGTTATGGGTCAAATTTTTTTGTTCGTTTTAATGCCTGGCAATTTTTTATTGGATGTTGGACGTTTTGAATTTTATGTTGTTGAACTCTATGGATCACTTTGATCCTTTGAGGCTTCCTTTTAAACAATATTCGGGCAAATCCAGAGTAGCCTCTAGTCTTGGGTTAATTTAGTTTCACTGCTAAGGTATGGTTTTTCTAAGGATTCTATCCATTGTCCTGGATATTGTGGGGTCTCTCCACTCTGGCCGATGGGAACACAAAGTAGTCTCAGCTCTGTGTGAGCTCTGGGAATTATTCAGCTACTACCTACCAGTGGTTATTTCTTCAACTTCAAATACTTTCCTCTTAGTCATGCCCATATTCATACCCAGTGAAAGACTGAGGGGATCTCCTGCAGATTTCCAAAGTGCTTCCCCCACTGTATCTCCCTCTTCTCCATATTCTTCCCCAATAAACTCTAGCCACCTTAACATCCTGCAACTCCAATTTATTCTACTTACCTCAGGAAGACTTTAAGATTCTGTTTGGTTTTCCCTGCATGTGCTGTGGCCTGAAAACTGACACCAAGTAGTATCTCTTAGAAACCAGAGTCCTATGAAATGTGTTGTCCAATACCTGAAAAGAGTTGTTTCATATGTTTTGTCTGGTTTTCAAGTTGTTTACAGGAGAAAGCAATTCCCGTAATAGTGGATTCTTCATGGACAGAAGCAGTTCTGCCAACTGCAACACAACTTGTTAAAAGACGGTAGTTGTGTGACTAGTTTTTCAGTGGCCAGAAATAATGTGTAGAAAAATAGGGGAGATTTTGTGGAAAAGATATTGGGCTGTTGAGAACTGTGAATCTGTAAATGACCATCTTGTACTTGGGAACAGTGTAACTGATGCAGTGTCTATTTGTCTGATCCTAATCATTCGAAAGGATTCTGTAATCTCTATCAAATAAATTGCAAGCACTGCCATGCGTGGTCTTGGGTCTACTATTGTCTGTGACATAAACAGTTTACCTCCAGAAACTTTGTGTGTGGGGACATTGGGCAAGGGTTGCTTTTGGGGGGTCCTGGCAGGCCTTTCTCTTTGTGCTTTAGATTCTGTGTCTATCTTGTTGTCAGATGTCTCACCATTACCCTCTTTGACTACTCCCCATCCATTTTTCCAATCACTCAACACTTTTTGAAACCATTTAACTCTTTTGCTCTCAATAACTGAGCCATTACTGTTTCACCAGCTTGTCGTGTGTGAATCTCTGTGAATGTGTGCCGACTTGGAAGTTGAATGGCTGCCCCATGTGGAAGCTCTATATCATGGTGTATAAATTTTCTACACTGGATATCCATGCACTAAAGGGGGCCTAGCATTCAAAGTTCCATGCCAGAGAGTTCAGCCTATCCAAGGGGACCTTTAGAACATACTCAGAAACTTATCCCCAGTCAGAGTTACATCCCCTAGGACTTTAGTCAGATGACAACCCCATCATACTCACAGAATCTCTCAAAGATTATTTGGATTTAAGACTGTCAGCTCTTCTGCAATCCACAGTGTGGAACAGAGTTTTTCAACCTTAGAACTATTGACATTTGGGACCAGATAATTCTTTGTTCTTTGGACATCCTGTGACTTGTAGGATGTTTAGCAGCATCCCTGGCCTTCACCTACTAGATGTGAGTTGCACTCTTCTCCCAATTTTAACAACCACAAATGTCTCCAGACATTTCCAAATGTCCTCTGAAGGTGCAAAATTGTGTAGTTAAGAACCACTGATATAGATACACTATGGTGTTCCATGCACTAGGGAACCAACGGAAGTGCAGCTCTTGGAACTAAAGCTGGAGAAACCCAACAGCCATTAGTGTCTTCTTGGGAGAGACCAGTCCTGAGTGTCTGCCACTTGTGGAGAGTATACTGGGAGGATATTGACCCAGTAAACTACTAGATAACTGCCTCTGCAGATTTCAAGGAGGGTTCTCCACTTCTTTGCTTTTTGGTTTCTTTATTTGAAAACGAGGAATGGTGTTGTCTATATCACACAACACAGCTGTAGTGAGAACAAAATGAGGTTTTATATATACATATATACATATCGATACACGTACATACATATTTCTTCTGTATAATACAAGGATATATAAGCATGAAATTAATAATGGTTTAAATATAAGTGTACTTATTTACCAGTGTGATTACTATATAGGAAAAATACATCTTTTTCCAATCCCTCATGTAGTATAGTCCTCCCTGTGGTTTGTGATATTTCTCTGTGCTAGAAGGCACAATAGAGAATGTAACTCTTTAATAAGGAAAAAAAAAGTCTTTTTAGCAATTAAAATCTCAACCAAATTAGAATGCAAATAGGTTTTCTTATTTGCTTCTTAATTTTGCATTTAGAAATATGACCAGACGATGCAAGAATTTAAATGTCTTGACAGGAGATAGCAGTTTTAGTTCTCTGAGGATTTTATTATAATGAACCTGGTAAATAATTCAGGAATATATGAGAGGCCAATGAATGGGCAGCACCTGGTGCTATATTGTTTGTGTCTAAGCACACAGAATCCAAAGCTAGCATTCTACACCTGTCACTATTGTTTTGGCTTAAACATGGGCCCTATGTTCAGTGGCTATTGAAATAATAGTAATTGATATTTTTTGCCTTGTCCAATTTTCTTCCATAATCAAAGAAAACTGTGCTAAGCTGTTTCACAAGCACAAAGCAGAAGTGCCATCCTCTTCTAAATTCCCACTGGTAAAATTTCTAATCTATTTTCTCTATTAAGGCACTGATTACTTTAAAGAATTAGGGATATGAATATCTTTTCTACTGGTGCTAATTTGAGCCTTTTTGCTCTTCTACTTTTGTTCTACAAGGTTGAGGGGTTTTTTCAACCACAGTATTCATATTGCCAGCATCTTCTGAGTGAAATAACACCATCCTCTGGCCACTCACATTGTGGGAATTCCCAGAGCTCCTCACTTTCTTTCCCCATTGCCTAAGTAGCCTATCTTCACTTCTGTTAGTCTAACAGTTTAAAAACAAACAAATAAAAACTGCAAAGGGCTTGCGTACCCTTCTGTGACCCCAGCTGACTGGGCATAGAATGTTCCTCTACTCCCTGAGAGATCAGGAGCTGAAGTGACTGACCGAGCTTGTATGGAGACAGCATGGGGCACCTGAGCCCAGCTACCCAGGACCACACAGAGCTTAAGCCATGAGCCACATGGAAGGCTCTTGGAAGGGCAGGGAGTTTCCCAGTAGGGGAAAAAAGGAAGATGTGCCTCACAAGTCTAAGCTACAGTTTTTACAGTGCTGGACCATAAAAAAGATCTGGAGAGAGACTACAGAGCTTTGTACCTAGAAATTTTTAAAAGTGCTTTATCTTTGTTTTTAAAGTATTATTTATTATAATGGCTTAAAATATATTGTATTTAAATATATTATATTTAAAACCTTTGTAATATATATACTAATGTATATAACTATATAATTAAAATATATAAAGTATGTTAAAACCTCTGTCATAAACCATGTGTGTATTTGTTTAACAGGTTTAATTGCTTCCCTTTCTTCAGGGACCAGCATGAAAGTACTTGGAGCAGTGACTGCCACCTGGTGGTAAGTCAGAACCATCACTTTGTGTAACCTGGTGATTACTAAGATGCCCACTCTTGACCCCCGTGGTATGCGCTGCCCGCAGGGGGCCAGCTGAAGAATGCTGGAAGGTGTCTGATGAAGGAGCCTAGTGAAATAGCCCTTTGCCTCCACCTGAATGAGCTGTTCATTGCGGATTCTGAGCCAGGAGCCAGCTCCAAAATGGGGCCTCTGAAGAAAAGATCTGAGTTGCTCTTGTGTTTTAGTTAAAGATCTGCACCCCTACCAGTGGATAACCAAGACTGTGAATAAGCACACACCAAGAGGGGCATGCGGCGACATGGAGCCTGAAATAAACTGCTCTGAATTTTGTGACAGTTTCCCTAGCCAGGAGCTGGATCGGAGACCCCTTCATGATCTCTGCAGGACAACAATTGTAAGTGAGCAGCCATGGGGTGTCAGGGCTGTTCGGACATGCATGGTGGCAGTGGTGGAAAGAGGAAGAGGAGGAGGGAGAACTGCTCACGCACGGCATGTATTTCCCAGCTTTGGTGATGATGGGGCAGTTCCCGTCTGATCTACAGAAGATCATTCCTAACAGCTTCTCTCTCTTCTGTCCTCAGACATCTTCCTACCACAGCAGTTCATTATCTCCTGTCCTCTTGGGTGTTGTTTGGACTTCTCTCAGCTGTGGACTTCTGCTGATACTTTTCTTTCTTGCCTTCACAATTCGCTGCAGGAAGAACAGGTAAGCAGCCCCATGCCCAGTTTCTCACCGCCCATAGCCGGAGTCATGAAACCCAGACCGCTCGTATCATTTGGTGCTACCAGCTGCTAGCGGGTACAGCAAAGCTTGTCTCTCACTGTGGTGTTAAGCAACATGAGAAGTTCCCCCTGAAATATAGTGGCCTTGCAGTAAACTTCCCTCTTGAGAAGGAGAAAGATCTAGCCCAGTGTTGTGCTAACTACTGCAAGGGTATCCAAAGAAGAGAGCTGCTCTATCATCACCGAAGCTTGGAAATATATGTCCTGCCTGTCCTTCTGAGAAGATGAAGTATTTGTATTAAAAATGAAGACTATGTAGAGAAAGATTCCAGAGAAACATAAAAGTTTGCAGACAGCAAAGTGGAACCAGTCAGGGTGTGTTAAGGTTTCTGCAAAAGCAGTGAATCCTACCACCTGGCCGTTTGCTAGACAATTCTGGAGGCTGGAAAGTCACTGGCTGATCTGAGGAAGTTTTTATGGCCCCTTGGCTATCAAAACAAGCACAATGGTGACTTTTTTCCCAAAGGGAAATCTGTAGAATCTTGCCCTGGCTGCAATTTTATCCTTCTCTCAGGGTCCATCCTGTGTTTCTTACCCCAACACTCTGCCCTCATCCTGCCCAGGTCCTGGGCCACCCCTTGATTCACCCTGCTCCAGCCCTCTCTCCCCAGCCCACCACTGACTTCTGGATGGAACAGCGTCCTCAGACTGGCCAAACTCACCCAGCCCACTCCAGCCTTACACTGAGTGGTGACCAGGCATGTTGTGCTCCATTGCCTGTGGATTTGGCACTCAGATGAGGATCAGTCAGTGGCATTTTGCAGTGCCATTTGCCATTTTAAGCATGGAGGACATGGAATTGTTAAGCAGCAGTGACTTGGTCACTAGGTCAGCCTCAGCATAGTGGTGAAGTGTGGCACTCCATCTGAAGTATACCCCAGAGGCTGCCCCAGCCACCTTTCATTGTGTTCCTCAAACACACTAAGCTTCCTCCCATCTCAAGGCCTTTGTGCTTACTGTGCCCGTACTGCTCCTCTGCCTGACAGTCTTCCCCAGATCTTCCCATGAGTGGTTCCTGCTCATCTTATAGGTCTTGGCTCCAGCGTCATCTCTTCAGAGAAGCACCTCTCTACCCAGCGGTCATCTCCTCATTCATTTCGTATCCCATCGCCTTGTTTTAATTTCTTTATAGCAAGTATAATCTGATATTACCATATTTATTGATTTACCTGTTGGTCATCTGTGTCCCCTACCAGAATGTAAAGTCTGTGAACACAGGGACCTTGTCTGTCCTATCATGCTTGCCACCATCTCAAGTATTTAGCACAGACTCGAACATAATAGGTGCCCAGGAAATATGTGTTCAGTGATCCTAGGAGGAAGGAGATTTAAATCCCAACTATGGCTGCTGCCAAGAAAAGAACTAGGAAAATCACGCATTTCAAGGTTAGAGAACTAGGGAGTGCAGTCTTTTCAGCTGCAACACATTTCCTCCGTGCAAATTAATACTCAGTTGGTGATAGTTGGTATAAGAAAAGATGTCATTGTTTTATATGTAATTCTTCCTCAGCAGATCAGTAGTTTAAAGCATTCAGGGACAAGCTTTCTCAAGGTTAGAAAAGGAAGCCTTAAGCTAAGAATACTATGGCAGTTACTTCCCTTGGGGCAAGTGGTGACTGTTTAATGGCTTCAAGAACTGGTGTCCTTCCTGCAACATGAAGCTGTAGAAATAGATGAAGAAGCAGAAAAGATATTTGCCTTATGTTCAAAAACTTCAATTGATTGTTGAAGAAAGCACAGATCCAGAACAGATTTTTGGTTTTGGTGACAGTATTACTCATTGGAGATGAATGCCCCTGAGGATCTGTATCTTGAGATTTAAAACTGCAAAAGTCAGTTGCGATCCTGGGTACAAACGATAGTGGACATTTACTGAGTGATAGTGTGTTAGTGGAAATAATTGTTATTTTATTAGCACTCTGTTCACAAAGTTAAATGTTTTGAGTGTTATGGCCCCATCCTATTTTTCCCTCAACCCATTATTTTTATATACAATTTTGCAGAATGCAAGGCTTATCAAGCATTTACATATTCTGTTAAGAGAGGAACACCTGTACACAGCATTATACTAGAAACATCTATATTTCTTTTCACTCTATTAAAATTTTGCTGCCTGTTTTATTTGCAGTTGGAGCATGACTTGGCATAAAGAATAAAATACTAGGAGGCATCGTGGATAAAAACACATCTTACAAATAAGTAGCTTATAAGATCAAACAAGGAAAGATAAAATAACCCCCAGTTTTAAACGTGCTTTATTGAACAATCAAATTTGTTCAAAGATGCAGCATCACAATTGGATGCGTTATTTCGTTCCAGTTCTGGGATCTCTGAATTTTGACTGTGTGTATAGGTATGCACGCATATGTGCATGCAAGAGGAAGAAAAATATTTTAGCAAAATAAAAATAATACAATAATGTTTAAATTCAGTTGCAGATATTACATCTTTTATAAAAATTTTAAATGTCATCTACAACAAAAAAATCTGTAAAGATACACAAAACTTGAACACTATCAACCAACTTGACCTGACATTTATATTTCCCTCCCCAACAACCGCAGAATATATATTCTTTTCAAGTACACATGGAACATTTACCAAGGTGTATCATATTCTGTGCCATAAAAGTCTCATTAAATTTAAAAGGATTCAAGTCAGCCGGGCATGGTGGCTTATGCCTGTAATCCTAGCACTCTGGGAAGCCAAGGCGGGAGGATCATTTGAACTCAGGAGTTCGAGACCAGCCTAAGCAAGAGCGAGACCCTGTCTCTACTAAAAATAGAAAGAAATTAGCTGGACAACTAAAAATACATAGAAAAAATTAGCCAGGCATGGTGGCGCATGCCTGTAGTCCCAGCTACTCAGGAGGCTGAGGCAGTAGGATCGCTTGAGCCCAGGAGTTTGAGGTTGCTGTGAGCTAGCCTGATGCTACGGCACTCTAGCCCAGGCAACAGAGCAAGACTCTGTCTCATAAATAAATAAATAAATAAAAGAATTCAAGTCATATAAAGTGGGTTCTGTAAATACAATGAAATTAAAATTAAAAAATCAATAAAAGAAAGATCTTTGGAAAATCCTGAAATATTCATAAATGAAATAGAACACTTTAAAATAACCCATGATCAAAGAAAAAAGCAAAAGGGAAACTAAAAAGTATTTTGAACTGAATGAAAATGAAAATACAACATAAAATTTGTAGGATGCCAGTAAAGTAGTACTTAGGAGGAAATTTAGAGCACTAAACTCCATATTAAAAAAGAGGAAAGATCTCAAATCAATGACCTCAGCTTCCACTTTACAAACAGGAAAAAAAAAAAGAGCAAATGAACCCCAAAGTAAGAAAGAAAGGAAATAATAAATGTTAGAATGGAAATTGATAAAATAGAAAACAGAAAAACAATAGAAAAAAATCAGTAAAACCAAAAGCTGACTATTAAGGTCAGTAAAATTGATCAACTTCTAGCCAAAATAATCAGAAAAAAAGAGAGAAAATACAATTACCCAAATAAAGAGTGGGAGAGGTAACATCCCGATAGATTCTGTAGATACGAGAAGGATAATAAGGTAATATCGTAAACACTGTAGCAGGCAGTCTCTAAGATGTTCTCCAATGATTCCCACCTCCTTGTAGTCATGCTCTTTTGAAATCCCCTTTCCTTGAGTATGTGGTGGACTTACTGACTTTCTTATTAATGAGATGTCACTTTTGATGTTAGTTCACAAAAACTGTGGCTTTCATCTTGGATCTCTCTCAGTCTTCCACTTGCTCCCTCTGAGAGAAGCCAGCTCCATGTTGTGAACTGCCCTGTGGAAAGGCCCATATGGCAAGGGACTTAAGTTTCCAGCCTACAGCCAGCAAGTACCTGGGGCTTACTAACAGCTATGTCAGGGAACTTCAAAATAGATCTTCTGCTGATAGCAATGTGAATGAGCTTGGAGACAGGTACTCCCCCACTGGAGCCTTCAGGACTGCAGCCATGGCTGACACCTTGACTGCATTCTTACGAGACCCTGAGCTAAGTTATGCCTTAGAAATACTACCAGTTCAACTCAAATGCTTTTTAAAAACTGAAAATATGGAACTACTCCCTAACTCGCTCTTTGAGGATAGCATTACCCTGATATCAAAATCTAACAGACATTAGAAGAAGAAAGAAAAAACCAGACAAACTATAGGCTAATAACCCTTGTGAACAAAGATCCAAAATTCTAAACACAATTTTAACAAATTGAGTACAACCAAATATTAAAAGGGTAATGCATCATGACAAAGTGAGATTTATCCCAGAAATGCAAGTTTGTTTAATATCCCAAGATCAGTCAATACAATTCACCATATTTACCAACTAAAAAAGAAAACTATATGATCATCTCAATAGATATAGAAAACGCGTTGACAAATTTCAATATCCATTCCTGATAAAGTCTCAACAAACCAAGAATAGAAAAGAACTGATAATGTGCATCTATAAAAAACCTATAGCTAACATCACTTCGAATGGTAAAAGACTGAAAGCTCTCTAAAAGATCAGAAACAAGACAAAATGTCCACTCTCACCACTCCAAAACATCGGAGGTTTTTCTATGTACTAAAAAGAAACAATTTGAAAAGTCAAATTAAAAGCAATATCATTTACAATAGCACCAAAAGTATGAAATATTTAGGAATAAATCTAACAATGTGACATACCTATATACTGAAAACTATAAAGCATTGCTGAGAAAGTTAAAGAAAATTTAAATAAATGGAGAGATATTGTGTTCCTGAGTTGGAAGACTCAATATTGTTAAGATGTAAATTCTCCCCTAATTGACCTATAGACTCAATTCAATCACTGTCACATTCCCTTTTTTTTTTTTAATAAATCAACAAGCATTTTCTAAAATTCACTTGAAAATATGAGGAACCTAGAATAGCCAAAATAACTTCAAAAAAGAATGAGGTTGGAGGACTAGGACCACTTGATTTCAAGACTTATTACAAAACTAACGGTAATGAAGACAGTTTGGTAGTCGGCAAAGATAAACATACAGGCCGGGTGCGGTGGCTCACGCCTGTAATCCTAGCACTCTGGGAGGCCGAAGCGGGCGTATTGTTTGAGCTCAGGAGTTCGAGACCAGCCTGAGCAAGAGCGAGACCCCGTCTCTACTAAAAATAGAAAGAAATTAATTGGACAACTAAAAATATATAGAAAAAATTAGCCGGGCATGGTGG
>CAUYRB010068244.1:0-10170 GCA_963574695.1 Propithecus perrieri
GCCCTATGAATCCGACCATAGCCAAGCTCTCTCCTTGCCTTTCCTTTTGCCTGTCCTGCTGCGACAAAGGGTCCGGTGTCATCCATGGCATATGTGCCATGCTCTGTAAACCCGTATCTTGGTCTTGCCTAAAATCCTACCTTTCTCTCCTCAATAAACCTCATTTTCGCGCTCGCCTAACTTTGGCGTGTCTGGTCCCTCTTCAGCCATGAGCGCACCAAGAACCGACAGTCTCAGACTAAAACCTAACAATTTCTTTTTTGCTGCTTCAGTAAACAAACTTTGATTTGCAAGAAACCCTATTTAGTGGAGAAAAGCAGTTTGGCGGTTCTTCAGAAGAACTGAAAACAGGAACTCAAAGAAATACTTAAACACGTATGGTCAGGGCAGCATTATTCATAATAGCCAAAATGCAGAAATGCCCTACGTACATCAATGAAATAACTGATAAACAAGCTGTACATGCAGTGGAATATTATTCAGCCATAAAAAGGAATGAAGAACTGATACACACTACAATGTGGATGAACCTCAAAAACACGCCAGGTGAAAGGCACAAGAGATCACATCTTGTATGATTCTATTTATATGAAATAGCCAGGATAGGTAAATCGCTCCTTAGAGACAGAAAGTAGATGGTGGTTGCCAGGGGTGGGGACGGGGAGTGACTATTTCATGGGCACAGGCTTCCATTGTGGCACTAGATAGAGGTGGTGGCCTCGCAACACTGAGAACACACTAAATGCTACTGAATTGTTCACTTTAAAATGGTTAATTCTATGTTATATAAATTTCAGTTTAACTAAAAAGATTTTTTAAAAAAAGACCAATGGAGTCCGAAACCCATCTCAGTCACTGTTAGTCCTTCACCAAGTGGCTGATGACAGGCTTGGGGTCTATAGACAGGTGTCACATAACAGCTGTGTGACCTCGAGCAGGTTAACCAGGCTCTCTGATCCCATTTCTTCCTCAGCACAATGTAGGAAGCAGCATCCACCTTGCTGCGGTGGTTGTGATAATCACCAGGCAATGTCCGTGAAGTGTCTTGCACAGTAAAGAAGCGTGCTCTGTAAGCTGTAGTTGCACGGGGTCTACCTCGTTAGGACAATACCTTAGCATTCTGTGAGGTTTCTCCAAATTATGTGACATACACAAGTTTGAGCAGAGGCTAGAGTAAGTATCACCTATGCTCTGGAAATGGAATATAAACATGGCAACGTAAGTGTGGAAAACCACCCTCTTTCCCTCTTCTCCTACTGCTAGTCCGCTGTGCTTAGCCCAGGCCACCTTTCTCTTGCTGCTCTCTCAATCCTGTAACAGAGAACATCCTGCTTCATGGAGCTGTACACTAAAGACCCAAACAGAAGTTAAGGACTGTTATTTTAGCCTCAAAGTGAAGAGTAACAATTGCTTCCTGGCCTTTTGGCTAAGACCAAGTGTAGAGTGAGGAGTGATGACTAGAACATGTGGAAGAAAACTCAGCACGTGCTATCTGAATGAGTTTTTTTCTTTTTTTGTAAAAAAAAAGGTAGACAGTAAGTACTTTTTTCTCAGTCACTAGACAAGGAAGATGGGTTATGCCACACAAGAATCACTGATTCATAAGGGAAAGACATTGAGCAATGATAACTTTTACTTATTAAAAATGCATATTCATAAACAACCGGGAACACACTCCATATTTATGAGTCAGTCATTTTCCATTCAGTGTTTCCCAAAGTCATTTCCGGAGCTCACAGCTCGGCAGCCCGGGAGCTACTCACCGCGTGGGGCTGCCCGCGACCTTGCTTCTCCGCGTCCCTGCCGAGGGCAGCTAGGATGATGCCACTGCTGTTCTTGGTGGCAAATGTGGCCAGCAATTCCGATTCTGGGGACAGAGACTTGGGTGGCAATTCCACGTAGCCGCCTCTCAAGACGCTGACGCTTCGGATGGGCTGGCCGAGGAGAGGACGAAAAAGGACCGTGAGTTCCGGCTGCAGGCTGAGTCCCCAACGGCGGGGGACACCACGGGTTTCCCCCATTATCCCTTTTCTATCCACCCCACTGGTTTAGATTTTGTTATTATGTAGACAAATCAATGGATATTTCTAGAAACTCACTCCAATATTAATAAAAATGCCTCCTACCTCCAGCGTACAGCCTTTTCTCACTCCGTAGGAGTTTCTGAGCAAATCAAAGGTCGATCGGGATATCTCCAGGTTCTTGATACAGCCCACGTAGCTTTTGCTGGTGATGCCTTTCCTGCGGGGAAGGACGCGAGAACGACCACAACACAATTTGGATTTTACAATTCCATTTTTGAAAGAAGGAATAAAAATGGACCTACACTCAGGGAAAACCTGTTCCCATGTGTCTCTCTCCAGAAACGTGTGGGCCTCCCTCTGAGAACGATGTCGATGGTGAGAACTTCAGGTCAAACAAACACTTTCCTGAGGACTAGAGGAAGGGATCAGACCTAGCAAGTGTGGCTATGTCGACGGCCACCTACATACAAATATATTTACTATTTTAAGGGGGACTCACAGTTACAACAATTTAAATACACTCATTAAAACACAACCCAGTTATAAGAAAGGCAGAGCACTGTCATAAGGGAATTATAGCCCAGAGATTATAACCCAGTCTCCATGTAGGGTGGAACATTTGCCTCCCGTGGGGACGAGCGTAGGTAGTGCTGGGATCGGATGGCCAGAGAAGTCATTGGCTGTTATTCATATTGCATCTTCATGAACTCTGTCCTAAAGGAAATAATTGCATCTGGGGAAGTCGGGATTATTCCAAACCCTATTTCTTAGTCTCCACGTCAATACCATATTTTTCCTGCCAGATGTTGCCACACTCCTGGCTGGGGTCAGGCTCTCGTTTCCAAAATATGGAGACTACTGACCATTTCCAAACTGCACCCTTATGCATCAGCTAGTCAGCGGGGAACCCTGCATAGCATGGTTTCCTGTCACAGTCACGCTTGTTGTTTTGGTCCATGTTGAATAATCACCTGTAGACCATGAAGCAACTGCATGATTTGGGGCCAATTTCAACCTTTCTGGATCTCAGTTTCTTCCAATGTAAATGAGGAGATGGCCATGATGGTACCCAAGTCCCCTCTACCACGAAAGCCTGTGATTTGGGCTTCTGTCCTTTGCTCCAGCGTCTACACTGTGTGCCATTTGGGCAAAGTACAGATGTGCTATGACGCGGCCTGCCCCGCCATGCAGGGAATAGGGAACGATACCTGGGATGAGATTCGGAGACAGCCTTCCAGTCCTGGCTCTGTCTCGGCAGGGACGTAAGACTTGGCAAGTGACCAGCTCCCCTGAGGTTTCATTTTTGTTTTTGTTTGTTTGTTTTTTTGAGACAGAGTCTCCCTCTGTCACCCTGGCTAGAGTGCAATGGCATCATCATAGCTCACGGCAACCTCAAACTCCTGGGCTCAAGTGATCCTCCTGCCTCCTACCTCCCAAGTAGCTGGAACTATAGGTGTACACCACCATGACTGGCTAATTTTCCTACTTTTAGTAGAGACAAGGTCTCACTCTTGCTCAGGCTGGTCTGAAACTCGTGAGCTCAAGCGATCCTCCCACCTTGGCTTCCTAGAGTGCTAGGATTATAGGAGTGAGTCACCACATCCAGCCTTCCCCTGAGGTTTAAATGTATTCATGTCTAAGACCAGGAGGTGACTGTGGTTGCAACTATGCTCCTTGGCACTTTCAGAGATTCCTGGTAAAGAGAAGGGGGGAAGTGGATCCCAGGCTGCTCACCCAAAGCCACCGCATGGCTGCACCTCTGTGCCACATATTAGCCTTCTGTAAAGAACCTGGCCTAAAGGCAGGGCACTGCTACACATATACATTTGAAACCCACTGGACTGGGTGACCCAGTTTGGACATTTGATGACTCTACTTCCTGGAAGCTGTCTTGCTCTCAGAGCTGGACTTACATAAATGACAAAAAAGTTTATGTAAATCAATAAAGTCACAAAGCTAAATATGAATCGGTGTTACAAAAGGATTCCTTTGTTTCTGTCCTCCGCCATCTTTCATCAGGCTCCTGAGGCTGGTCTTTCAACTTTCACACGCATTATTCACTCTAACCACACAGAGGGGGAATCCAGATACGTCTGCAGAAAGCATGATTTTTTTTTTTCCCTGTAAAGAGATTCTACTTCTCTATGCCAGGCACAGTGGCTGATGGCTGTAATCCCAGGATTTTGGGAGGCTGAGGCGGGGAAGATGGCTTGGGCCCAGGAGTTTAAGACCAGTCTGGGCAATAGCGAGACCCTGTCTCTACAGAAAACAAAAAACAATTAGCTGGCCTGGCGGTGCGCACCTGTCATTCCAGCTACTCAGGAGGCTGAGGCAGGAGGATCGCTTGGGCCCAGGAGTTTGAGGTTGCAGTGAGCTATGATGATGCCACTGCACTCTAGCCCAGGCAACAGAGTGAGACCTTGTCTTAAAAAAAAAAGAGAGCGATTCTACTATTCTAAAATGTCCAGACACAGGGGGGTGCAGTATAACAGCAAGTGGGGCCTCCAAACATTGCACAGTAACAATTTTTAGATGTTCTAAAGGCAATAAATATAAAATTATTAATGTTTCTGCAGAAGGTTTGCTTTACTTCCCAATTAATATGGCATGGAGTACTTTGAATAAAAGCAGATGTAATGGGTTGAATTGTGTCCCCTGAAAAGATGTTGTAGTTTTGACCCCCCACCTGCAAACGTGACCTTATTTGGAAAAAGTGTCTTTGCAGAGGTGACAAAGTTAAGATGAGGTCATTAGGGTAGGTCAGAATCCAATCCGACCAGGGTCCTTGTCAAAAGGGAAAATTTGGACACAGAGTGACACCGGCACAGACGTGAAGCCACAGGGAGAACATCATCCACAAGCTGAGGAGCCCTGAAGCTACCAGGAGCTGGGAGCATGGAATCGATTCTCGCCCACAGTCCTGGAAAGGAAGCAACCCTGACAACACCTGGACTTCTGACTTGTAGCCTCTAGAATTGGGAGAGAATACATTTCTGTTGTTTAAGCCACCCAGTTGCTGATATTTTGTTACGGCAGCCCTAGAAAACTAATATAATTGGAAATTAGGGACATGGAAATGCTACAGTTTAATATACCTTACAGCTCTTGACCGAGGCAATCCACCCACATAAATCGGATCCTTATCTAGACGATTGAGGTCGGAAGACACTCCCGGAGTCTCGCCCTGCTTGGTTTCTTTATAACTGGTGTTATGTGCGTCAATAACTGCTAGGAGTCCTAAAAGGAGGTTGAAAGGAAGAGGTAAGAAAATGAAAATCACTTTCTACATTAAAGTAAAATGCACACTTCTGCCAACGAAGTTCATTTACAAAGACATGTTCTTTTCAATTCTGCAAATTTGACCAGCTAATGTTCTTGGCTATTAAAGGACAAGTGAAAATCCTGTCTACAAAAGTCAATAAATCCAGAAAACACATCAATACATGATAGCAGGATGTGTGTGGAAGAAAACAGAGTGGATTTGGTTCTTGATTCCAATTCAGCAGTTCATGTTAAGTAATGTACTTGGAGACCACAGACAAATAGAAGTATACAATTGCTCCAGCAAAATGTGAATTTTATTGCTTAATATTCCAAGGACAATGACTTTCAATTAGAATATCATTCAGTAATATCTAGAAAAATAAAGTAGAATAAAGATTGCTGCTTTTGGAAGATTTCTATTCCTCTGAGGGTAACCTGTGCACCTACCTTGTTTCCGGTTTCGCTGGAAGGCGATTTTGTACCAGGTTCCATTGTTATAACGTCTGTCTGTAATAAGAGCAAGGGGCCCCGAACCCAGGTCAACCATAACTTTCACTCTGCCATGGACCAGCTCGATGGATAAAAAGTCTTTCTGTAAAGAAGAGAACACAGTTCCACGGCTACATCTTCACCCCAAGTTTTCCTTTCCCTTCAAGTCAGGGATGGTGGAAACCTTCTAATGTCAAACTCAGAAAACTGGATCTGGCCCCATAGCCAGAGGTCTCTGCTACAAAATGAAAAATGTCCATGAAGGTTTTCTAGAATACTACGCAAATAAAAATGAAGCTATTTATTGTTACCAAAATCTGCAATTCGGTAAGAGAAGTGAAATCTCTTTATATCTTTTTCATATAGACTGAAAAATGGGCCACTCCTAAAAAATAAAACTAGAGGATTGAGAGACAGAAATCACCAGCACATGAGAGGAAAATGGGAACATGAAATTCCTGTGGATGGAATTCAAATAAGGTCAGTGTGGTTGCAGTAAACACAGAACAAAATATATTATTTCAGCTCAAAATGTAATAACATGTTTAATTGATGTCTACAATGACTGGAAGGCTAGTTTCTATGGTGCTCTTCTATATTTCCCAAAGGTTCTACAATGAATTTGTATTAATATAATAAATAAATGATGTAAAATGGGGAAATTGTATGAAATACATACCTATATATTAGTATTAACATATGTTCATAAAAATTACGTGGCATGTATATCTGAATCAGAAAATCCTCATTAAACAAAAATAACCTCATAGCAATCAAAATGTGTGCATACAGTAGGGCGTAGTGCCCCATAAAGGCTCTTACTGTGCCGTTTGAAGCCAGGTAGAGAAGAAGCCCGTTCGGTGAAAAGGTGCTGAAGAGCATTATTATCTGAGTCACAGTGGCCCGAAGTGTCTTCTCCACGACAGAGTAGCCACTCCCATCAAAGTGGAAGGAAGCGTCTTCATTCTGGGAGCTGCAAAGCAGAAGAGATGAAATGCAACCCGTTTTCAAGAGGGCAAAAAGAACAAACAACACATTTATCAATTTCTCCCTCCAACATTCGTGGTAGAGCTATTACGATATTTCCATTATCTGATAACAAGTAAATCACAATATTTAAAAATATGCTTGCCATGAGACTAAGCCCAGCTGCTTTTGGAGGAAAAGAAAGTTAACATAGGCAGTGTTCATTCCATTAAGAAGAGATTTTTTTCACGGGAGGATAACTGCTTAAATATTTCTATTTACCAACTAGATTTGTTTGTTTGTTCTAATTTCCTTTCATGTAACTGTCCTTAATTCTAGTGCCTTCAGAATAATTTTTATGTTGGTATTTATCACCCTCTGCTGGTTTTAACCAATATGTCAGGTAAACTAGAGTTACATGAAAAACAAATACGTGCCCATAAACCAGAAGGATCATTAAAACAAAAAAATCATTGATATCCTCAAAAATCTGCAGGATGAGTTTAAAGACCTGTATCACATTTTGGGATGGATATATGGCTTGCAACAGAGTTATATAGTACGGTCAGAACAGTTTTCAGACAAGTGTGTTCCCTGGTCTTCTCCCCCACAAAAGGGGAAAAGGCTAACTTGACTTCTTCATTTACAGAGTAATTCATCTAGAACACATCGAAATTATGTTTCGAAACTTAACATTTTTAAGAGTAAAACATGGAGGTGGGTAAGACAAGAATGATTATTGTTTTCCTTTTCTGGAAAAAGAAACTAAACCTTTTCGGTGAAGAGACTTATCACCCAAAGTCACTGAGAGACCTGGCCAGGAGCCTGAGAAACTCAGATGTCCAAACCCAATAGTCTTTTTAGTCCCAAGCCTGTGACAACCGGCTTCTGGCCATGACTTTTCAAGCAAGCTAAGGGCGGGGTAGGCAGCAAATGGAAAGCTGAAACTACAGAATCCCAAGCTACATGTCTGTGAGCAGACAGACCTGATAATGACAAAATGAAACCTCACCATGAATTTCTAAATGTAACTCGAGTTGCGTTTAACTGATCTTGTGGAGCTTGCTGTTAATCACAGATAGCTATCTGGACAGAGCAGCCCATTAGATGAGAGAAATTATATCAGACGTTGCATTTCTCTCATGGCAAGAGACAATTTATTATCTTAATTATTACAGTGCTAGAAAGAAGGTCTTATGTACTTAAGGGGTTGTAGTTATTTCATTATAAAACAATAGGGCAGGTGTTGAGCTGGGTGAGATTAATTTATTAAATGCTTTCTATTATATCAAAATATGCAAAAAGATGTTAGTTGTTCTCCATTTCCAAATGCATTTTATTTCTAGAATGATAGAACTTGGTTAGGAATAGGAAAGTACTTATCTATAAAAATTGACTGCACACATGGACACAGAAATCTCATTCTTGGAGGTATTTTCAAAATAAAACTGTACAGTGATTTCCCCAAGATTTAATCGTGGCTGTTTCAGACAGAAGGTTGTTGGGGAAAATGTCTGAAGCTTTTAGAGTTTGTGATCCACGATCAAAGCTAACAGCACGCACACAAAGCATACAAGACCCAGCAAAAAGAATACTTCTTTTTAAAGGGTTAAAAATGATACCTGTGCTTCTATCAGTAAATAATCTATTTCATATCCTTTGCAATAAGATGACCAGTATCACAAACTCTCTCCATCCTTGATGTGCATGTAAGTTCTTTTGGCAGCCCTCAGATGTTAACAGAATGACACGCCACGCGTTAAACTGTGGGGACATCTCACCTTCCGAAGCAGCCATGACATTTGCCCTCCCTTTCAAGGTAGTTCCACAGGCCGATCGATTTTCCATTTAAGAAGGCCTCTCCCATGCAGCCTTTAAAATGAGTAACCTTCACAGCAGGAGATTTCTAATGTAAGGAAACAAACAGACATAACCCACATACAGTTGGTGAAGCGAAAAAAAATTCTCTAATTGCACAAAACTCCTTCCTGGGGGCTCAAATCTAACAGATCCAAATTGTGAGAGAACAACATTCAGAAAAATGGCCAGTTTGTAATCACTGGATTTCCTTCCAGTTATGAAGTGGAATTCTAGAATGAGTGAGAACTAGATAGGATCTTAAGGATTATCGCCGTGACTAGGGTTGCCTGAGAAAAGCCTCCTTTGCACGTGAGGAAACAGAGACCCAGGGAATGCGGTCAGTTGTCAGGGCCCAGAACATTACACCAGGTCCAAGAACTCAACTGTATTTAATACAGGTGAGAGGATAGCAGATATAAAATAAATACGATGGGCTCTTTTGCTAAATGCTAATTAGTATTAGTCAACCACTAGAGTTAAAGGAACTTTACAGAAATTAATATGGAATATTGAATTTCCTGTTTTATCATTGGAAAAGAAACACAAACAGCAAAATGAGCCATTGGCCTCTCCATGTACGCTACTGATCAAGCATTTACCCTGCAACTAGCCCTGCTCTGCAGGTGAGCTGCCATGAAGCAAAACAATAGAAGTAGAAAAATCTCCATCTGCCTGGGATCTATTCAACAATTCAAACATATCGATTTTATAGATAGGTAAAGTCAGCCAATCAGTCCTGTTCAGCGGAACTTTCAAACTGTTACCTTGATTTGACCTCCAAGTCCTCCAACGAACATGAGTGTTGAATTGTTTATATCCAGAACGTTGGCTGTTCCAGGGGATTTACTTGTTTTCATCAGTGGCTTTTGATTTGAGCTCATTTGCTTTACACTCAATGAACCAATATTTCCAAATCTGAGGGTCACAAAGAATTGTAAAAGGAACTTCCATAATTTCATGTCAGCACACATGTTTCCCCTGTGTTTCACCCACAGCCGCCCCATCTGCTCTCCTGCAGGGCGGGGAGGGTAGGGGGGTGGGGATGCAACAGCACCCCCTACTGGTCTCCCTGCTTCCAGGCTTATCCGCCCCACCCCCGATGGCTCCCCAAAATCCTGCAGAGTGGTTCTTCTGAAACAGACATTTCACCATGTTACCTCCCTGCTTAAAACAGCTCATAGGAGTTGAACGGTATTTGAGGATAGTTTACTCCCTTCAATAGCACCACACTTTGTAAATAATGAAGAAAAAACATCCCAACAACACACCATACTATAACAGAAAAGTGAAAAGAAAAAATACACTTAAAGATGCTGAAAAGTAGTTACCTCTGGAGAGGGACTTTTTTTTTTTTTTTTTGAGACAGAGTCTCACTCTGTTGCCCAGGCTAGAGTGCCGTGGTATCAGCCTAGCTCACAACAGCCTTAGACTCCTGGGCTCAAGAGATCCTCCTGCCTCAGCCTCCCGAGTAGCTGGGACTACAGGCATGCACCACCATGCCCAGCTAATTTTTTATATATATGTTTTTAGTTGTCCAGCTAATTTCTTTCTATTTTTAGTAGAGACG
>CAUYRB010068246.1:0-14104 GCA_963574695.1 Propithecus perrieri
TTTTTGCTAATAGTCACCCTAGTGGGTGTGAGGTGATACCTCACTGTGGTCCCGGATTATTCTTTTTTTTTTTTTTTTGAGACAGAGTCTTGCTTTGTTGCCCGGGCTAGAGTGAGTGCCGTGGCGTCAGCCTAGCTCACAGCAACCTCAAACTCCTGGGCTCAAGCAATCCTGCCTCAGCCTCCCGAGTAGCTGGGACTACAGGCATGCGCCACCATGCCCAGCTAATTTTTTCCATATATATATTTTTTTAGTCGTCCAGATCATTTCTTTCTATTTTTTAGTAGAGACGGGGTCTCGCTCTTGCTCAGGCTGGTCTCGAACTCCTGACCTTGAGCGATCCACCCGCCTCAGCCTCCCAGAGTGCTAGGATTACAGGCGTGAGCCACCGCTCCTGGCCCCGGATTATTCTTGAGCAAAGTTATACCTCTTGAGTTTAGCTATCAATTCCACTGCTTTTGTTTTTTAATTAACATTTACTTCTATCTTTATTCATTGACAATTAATATCATCATACATATTGACAATTAATTGTAGTGTTGACAATAAATGTACAATGTTCACACACCAATGTAAGGAACTTTAATATGGCACTTACAGACTGCCTCGAGTTCATACATTCTCAACCCTAACAACAATGTACTTTTTGTAATTAGAGCCTTTTTAAATTAAGGGGGCTGAGTGTTTAGAACTGCAGGCTCCATCACTCATCTGTCTGCCTTGAGAGAGTCATGGTGATTGAGACAGTCTTTGCTGAGGTGATTGAAAAATTAAGCACAAAAGTTTTTTCTCTCTGCCGGAATGAGCACTATCATTTTGAACTTTCATAATTTCAGTAACACTTTACTGGTTTTAATCAAGCTCAGATAGCTTTGGCCACTCAGTCAAGACTAGAATCTCACAGAGGTTGAAAGCATGGCAGACATTTGGGACGCAGACATAGTCACATAAAATATAGTGCTTTGTTGAAGTGGGAAGAAATCTCACCTATGTAACTTAAAAATGTCTAACTGGATTTGGCCCAAATTTGAATAAAGTATTATACTGAAGCACCATTCAAGATGAGAACCCTACGTCAAAGCTATTTTGCTCAGGACTAATCAAGAAAAATATGCAAAGGTATTTCAGAGAAGGGTGTGCGACGAGAAGAGTTTCCAGTGAGAGCGCTTTTTAGTCTCTTTCCTAAGGATTTGGAGACTCAAGTCATCCAGAGATCTGCAGTATGGCACACTGCAGGGATACAAGAGGGCCCTCCTGGTGATCTGCCTCATCGTGTGAGCTGGAGCACTGATCCTGTCCTCTCTCTGCCGGATCCTGTGAGCTGGAGCACTGGTCCTCTCCTGCCCTTGACTCTCTGGCTCTCAAGCCTTTGAATGAGGCCACCAGCTTCCCCGGGTCTCCAGCTTGCAGATGCCAGACTGTGTGACTTCTCAGCTTCCATGATCATGTGAGCCAATGAACACCTTATAAGTCATCTCATTCTAGGTTACACACACACACACACACACACACACACACACACACACGACTGATTCTGTTCTCTGGAGAACCCTGACTCCTATATCTAGTATTACTGTAAGTGCTCCCTGTCCACCATCGCAGAGAGCAGTTTCACTGCCCTAAAAGCCCTCCCTGCTTCACCTGCTCATCCCTCCTCCCCCAACCCCCGGCACCCACTGATCTCTCACCGTCTCCACATTTTGCCTTTTCCGGAATATCATACAGTTGGAGTCACACAATGTGCAGCCTGTTGAGACGGGCTTTTTCATGTAGTAATATGCATTTAAGTTTCCTCCAAGTCTTCTCATGGCTCGAGAGCTCATTCCCTTTAGCACTGAGTGACACTCCACTGTCTGAGGTACCAGTTTGTACGTCACCTCCTGAAGGGCATCTTGATTGTTTCCAAGTTCTGGTAATTGTGAATAAAGCTGTTATAAACATTCATGTGAAAGTTTTTTGTGGACGTAAGTTTTAAGTTCATTTGGGTAGATACCGAGGGGTGTGACTGATTGCTGGATTGTGTGGTAAGAGCACGTTTATCTCTGTAAGAAACTGCCCAACTGTCCTCCAAAGTGGCTGCGCCCTCTGCATTTCCCCAGCAGTGAGTGACAGTCCCTGCCGCTCCACCTCCTCCCAGCACTCGGCGCTGTCCTGTCCGGGTTTTGTTCCTTCTAACAGACATGCACGGGCATCTCATTGTTATTTCAATTCGCATTTCTCTGCTGATATATGACGTGGAGCAACTTTTCATGTGCTTGTCATCTTTGTGAATTTTAATTTATCTTTCAGCATTCTTAGAGGAAACAAGATGAGTTTCAGTTAAAGTTTCCCGGTAAATTGAAGAAGAAACACACATCTGTTCACATGGCAAGCGGTTTTACCTCTGGGGCACTGACACTGATCTAGGACCAGGAGTTTCCACAGGAGACACAGCATAGTAAGCTCTGAGTTTCTCCCTTTGGCTGCAGAAATAGAATATGGTTATTATAAACACAGAGAAAGGGGACTTTCCCCAAAGTCTCTCCATGAAGAAATTAGAGTATCGAATAAAATGTTCCCTTCTGTTAACAAAATATCATCTCTCGAGAAGCAGAAATATACACAGCAAAGAAGGTACTGTTCCAAATTTATTCAAACTGGTTCAGTGCTGTTTCAATTCTTGTGTTGAATGCTGGCGTGGAAGGAATTTTGGGGTCATGTATAATCTACAGTCTAACGATCCAAACAGATTGAATGTTAAGTCAGTAAGAATTTCTTATTTCTTTTTATAAAATGTTTACTTATTTGAAAACAGAAGGTTTTTTTTAAAAGAAAGAAGTTAAGCGCCACACATTTCAACTTAAAATGCAAAAATGGAGTACATTTTCTTGCCAATAGACACAGAAACACGTGGGTATTTTTCTTTTTCAACAGATTTTATAGAGCAGATCCATTATTTCTGTTGAAACCTCCGGTAAGCCTATGACTTGAATAAATAGTGGGTTTGAAAGGCCTCCCCCTCCCTGGCCCTCCACCTTCGACAGCTCTCCACGCACCAGGCTCCACAGCCCGTGGACAGCACGCTCCTTCGCACTAGTCTCGACGCGGCACAATTTATCTCCGACTCAGATTCTGTAAGGCTCCTCTCTTCTTAATTCCATGAACATTTTGTCTACCTCTTCCTCTGCACATTTATTGATGGGTGCCAATCTCTTTTTCTCCAACGATTAAAACGTGTCCCACGCTTCAGGGCCGTGGCAGAGAGGCCTGTGTGATGCATGTGGTATTTCTGCTGCTTCCATCGGGTGGCCTGGTTTCAAACCAAACTGCTTCCACACCTGCGGAAGCACTTGAATGGCTTCACCTCCCGAGGTTCGGTGTCCCCAGCAGCAGAGCGCACATGACTCTCACAGCTCCCGCTCCTGTGGGCACCGTCCTGGGTGCTACGGATCAGGGGAAGGTGGGAAGCCCCCCGGCAGGCCCCACAGGTCTGTGGGCACAGGGGCCGGGCTCCACTCCGAGGGCGACGTGATTTCACTGCAGGGCTTCGAGCAGGAGGACGCTGGGATGGTATTTATCTTCCACAGAGGACTCGGGCTGCGGTGTGGACAGCGAGTGCAGGGAGACAACTAGGAGGCCAGAGAGGGTGGGGTCACCATGGGAAAGGGATGAAGGTGGCTTGGACCCAGGGCAGCAAGGAGGCAACCGAGACCGGTCGGATTTGGAAAGTACATTGAGTGCAGAGTCCACGAGATTCACCGATGGCTGGAATGTGGGATGTAAGAAAGTGTGGATCTGAGGAAGGTTCCTGGTCTGGGGCCTGAGCGAGGCTGTGGATGGCAGAGCCACTCTCTGCAGTGCTGCAGACGGAGCAGGGAGGGGGCCCAAGCTCTGCTCTCCAGCAAGAGGTGAGCAGGGCTGACTGCGCAGGTCTGTGGATCCGTCAGCAGCTCGACAGCGCTGAGACTCTTGGGATGGCAAGAGGCAGCTTGTGGAGGGCAAGGAAAAAGGCAGCTTTACCCAGGGGTCTAATATTTACAGGCTGGGAGAGAAGAAGGGTCCCCCAAGGAGGGCAAGAGACAGAGGAAAACCAGAGGGTACAGTGCCTTGGGAGCCAAGTGAAAAAAAAAATGTTCACAGAAAAAACGTTTCAAAAGTTGATTTCTAAAAGTTTAGCAAAAGTGCCCAAACACTTTTGAGAGAACAAAGAAGGCAGAGTGAAGTCTACGATTGAATTTTGCAAATTGGACCCTTTGGATGCTAATGGAAACTTTGTTAAGGGGATTTCTGTTGCCCCGGGACCAGGGGCTCCAGAGAGGGGAGACGGGGGTGGAGAGGGAGGATGTGCACACTCGCACATGCACACACATGGCACACACATTGGGGGCACCCCAGTGAGAGAGAGGAAGGATGGGCGGTGTCTGGGAGGGAGGTGTAATCGTCCAGGATAATGTCATAATGTGTGTGGGTGTGTCGGGGGGGGGTGTTTGCTTTTTGTTTGTTTGATTGGTTTTTGTTTTTGGATGGAGAACAACACGTCTGCATATTGATGGGTTGATCCCAGAGAGGAAGGAATAATAAACCCTGGGGCAATGGAAGGACCTTGTTAGCGGTGAGCCTTCTCAACAGCATCCCGCTTTCAGTGGGGGCACCTGAGGTCTCATTCCCCTTGAGCCTGCGTGAGGGCAGGTTTGAGGCATGGACACTCTGATATTAGACTCAAAAGTATTAAAAAGATAGTGCACATGCCGAAACTTTAGTAGTTGCTTTTTTATCTAGTGTTAAACAAAGGAGAAGAAAATTCAAAGCAAGGGGAAACTTTAGAGCCAAGAAAATAGCAGAAAAATGGGAAAATAAGGAAAGAGAGGGCCAGGTGATTCGGGATATATTTTAAGTGGCATGTCAGAAACAGATACAAAATCGAGAAAAAGGCAAGCACAAATTGATTTCAAGTGACAAAATGAACAGAACATTGATTTTTTAAATACACCCAAGATAATGATACAAAAATGAAAATGAGTTTATTTCTATAGTTACATGAATCAACCCAATAGGATTTAACGTTTGCACATTTTCCATCTCGTATGCTCTGAAGTTGTTCTGGTTCCTCCACCCCTCTCCCCTGAGCCTCCTTTATTTTCCCCTGGAGATTGGCATTCAAGGCCCACGGCTCTGAATCAGAAGTCGTTTTAATTAGGGTGTCTCCATGGCAATGAGGACAAGTTCTAATATTAATCCCTCCTGCTTCCCTCTTCCTTTTCCTGACTCCTGCATCCAGGGCCCCCACGCCACCCCAGGTGCATGTGCACATGTGCACACACACACTCACACACGCACACATATGGCACACGTCAGACACATGCATGAGCACACACACTCTTAGGAAGTCCGCAGGTGATGGCACCAGTGCAGAGCTGCTCTGCCCCTCCCAGGGCAGACGACACCCCCATGTAAGCACAGCAAAGGCTCCTGCCCCTCTGAGGTTAAGGTCCCCATACTATGAATCGCACAGAGTATATTTACTGACACATGGGCACCACGGTTCAGTGTCTAATGATAGATGTCTACGGTGTCATGTTAATCTTTGAAAGGCTGAGATACCGGACTGTGCGATGGGCTGAATTGT
The DNA here is from genome assembly GCA_963574695.1 of Propithecus perrieri. Taxonomy (NCBI): domain Eukaryota; kingdom Metazoa; phylum Chordata; class Mammalia; order Primates; family Indriidae; genus Propithecus; species Propithecus perrieri. The sequence continues at coordinate 5,606 of CAUYRB010068246.1, forward strand.
GCACCCTCCCCAGATTCTTATGTTGAAGCCCTAACCCCTAACATGGCTGTGTTTAGAGATGGAGTCTTTAAACATGGGATTAAGGTTCAATGAGGTCGTGAGGGAGGGTCCACATCCAATAGGAAAGGAAGGGACACCAGGCAGGTGTGCAGAGGACGACCCCGTGAAGTTGCAGGGAGGAGGTGGCCATCTGCGGACACGGAAATGAAGCCCATACAGACAGAAGAGTCGAAAACGGAGACAGACAAATTTCCACGTGGTGTCGAGCACCTAGATCCAGCCATGCCCACTGCTCATGCCTGGACTTTGGTCACTTACCCTAAGCCATTCTGAACTGGGCTTCCGTCCCTCACACATGAATTTCCTGGTTACGGCCCATGAATCTCTATACCCGAGGCAAACCTGTGCAATAGTTAGGTAGCAACGGTAGATGGTCCAGGGAGGAGAAAGAAGAGTTCCCGCTGAAGGACCATCTTTGAACGCAGGTAAGCAGTAACATGCAGCCACGGTAAGGGCATTCCAGGCAAAGGAGCTGACCACCACCCTCTGCTACGGCGGAAGGAATCTCCAGATGGCAGAAAACATCTGTATGCCTTTGCCTTCACAACCTCCAGCCTCCACCCAGTGTGACAATGGCAGTGGCGATGAAGAGGGGATGTGGAGGGATCCCTGGGCCTCTGCTTCTCCTGAGCTGAGCACGTGCAGAAAGATGCAGGATCTGGAGGAGCAGCTATTTCCATGACAGCCTGTTCGTCTTTCATTGCCAGATTACACTGTTGCTAATAGCGGGCTGAAATTCAATCTGTTTTCAGTGTGCTGAAGTTTGAACCCAGCTGGTGCCATTCAGTGAAGCTGGGCATATATCACCTGTCTATCATCTATTTATGCACCTATCCATCCACCATCCATCTACCACATCTATCAATCGTCTGCCTTCCCACACACATATGCATATAATTGCATGTGCGTCTGTACCTGCAGCTGTAGCTGTAGCCGTCTGTATCTGTACCTACGACGGGCAATCTCTCATCTTCAGTGTCTCCTCCCTGGTCGGTCAGACCTGTGAGGCCCGGGATGCCCAGTGGTCTCAGAGCACGTCTGATGCTTCTGCTGCCCGATTCTCTCCACATGTTAATGTAAAATGACAGGAAAAAAACAGCTATTTGCTCTAATGAATTCTCCTCGTCAAAATGAGAGATTGCTTTACAGTCGAAGCAGCCAGGGCTGAAATCCTGGATGGAAATAATTACGTTGAGTACTGTGAAGAGATTAGAAACTCTGCTAGAGGCCAAGAAAAAAATCACCTCAAAAAGTCCGAATTCAAGAGTGTCTGAAGAACGCAGCCATGAAAATGAGCCTCTTTACCCTGAGACGTGGGCATCTTGGTCTTTTGCATCCTCTGCAGGTCGCAGCTCCATCCCCTCCAGACAGACCATGGAGGCAGTGCCCACGGAGGGCAGGGGACATCTAAGGCCATGAGCAAAGCAACAGGGACCGCCGGGCACCAGCGCCAGGGAGGGAAGGCAGAAATCTGGCTGCGGGGAGTGCAAAATCCGTGCTTCGTGTCCCCCACAGGTGCCAAGAAGGACAGGACTCTGGCCCCCAGGTGCTGGGCAGAGTCGGACGGGGCCGCGCAGGCCCCCGGCTGCACCGGCTCTAGCAGGTGCGGTGAGGGCGATGCTCACACTCAGACGAGAGTGGCAGAGGGAGGGCGCAGGACGTGGATGGGCCTGGGCCCTGACGCAAGTCCCACGCCCAGCCTCCCGCTCCATCCTGCACCTCCTGTTGCATGGGGTCTCCTGAGTCAGGTCAGCAGCCTTGGGAACCTCCAGGTGATGTGCCTTCCCAGCCGCTGCCCGGCAGAGCCACAGATGCCCGACCCGCCAGCCCTGGGCCCCAACACCGTCCGCCCCTCATGCGGGCGTGCTGCGCTGCGAGGGCCTCCCTGGAACTGTCACCACTTTCGCTCCCCTCAGCCTCGCACAGCTTTGCACGTAGTGGAAACCAAATAAATTTCTCAAATAAATTGCTGTTTGAGTCAATATCGGAACAATGTAAGAAAACAATCTTAGACTTTAGGCCCATTTTCTAAGCCCAAACAATATTACTCATCCTTGTTCATGCTCCTTATTCACCACACTCAGCTTGGAATAATTTAACTCCTCAAAAAATAAAACACACTCTTGAAGGACTAAGTTTTGCCACCAGAGGGTGGATCTTAATGAATATACCATTGGCTACAGAAGCAGTTTTTTTTAAATGAGTTTGAGAAAGGCTTAAACAGCAGTAAAATCACTACACCCAATAGGTGGCCTCCGAGGAGGTCTATTTTCAGCTATTATTTGAATGTAGATATTTCTATGTTAAAAAAAATCAGACTCTACAGTATAGTCATATCTTATCCACCCTTTTCCCAATTCTGAAATTGGTCCTTTAAGAAAAAAAACCCTAAAACGTATTGAATTAGCACAAATTGCCAATGAGACACAGCTCGTTTCACATCATCATATAGGAGAAATTTCTCTTTGACATTCCAGTTTCAGAAAATAGCTAGAGCTTTAAAATTAAACTTCCATTAGTTTTTTTCCTGCTGCTTGGCACAAGCCACGAGCTCAGAGACATTCACAACTGAAGCCTGGCGACAGTGCGGAGGAGGAGAGAGAAAATACAACGGTGCTTCAAAAGCTCTCACCGGAAAGCTGCTCAGTCATCTCACCGTTTCTCCCCATGTTACCCTGTTCCCAGTTTCCCATTCGTCCTGTCTGACAGGCCACCACCCTGGACAACCCCTGCGCCTTCCCGCACCCTAAATGGTCAGCAGGTCCCCCCAGTCTTTGCTGCCGGGTTCCAGCAGGTGCCGACTCGCATCAGCCTGGAGATGACTCCATTCATGGCCTCTGTCCTCACGTTGGTGCCACAGTTACTCCACCTTCCCCGTAGTGGGAACCGTGGGTAGGACGCTGGCCACTGGACTCCTGGGTCTTGTCTTTGCCTCTAAAATGGGCAGAGTTTCACTCACCTGGTTCCTAACTTCAATTGAATTTATTTCTGAGCCCCACCATCCCCGTGCCTGGCAGTCAACTGTTACGTTGCATGTCTCTACTTAGGAGTTGCTACCACTGGGCAGAGCCAATCAGAAAAGAAATTTATAGTCAAAATGGGAAGAAATCATTAGGCTGATTGGTATGTGAGGACGTGCCCAGAAAAGATTCAATAACAGGGAATGCATGTTTGGGGATTTTTTTTTTAAGCTTCACTGGTAGAAATGGAATATGTTGAACACGAATCAAGCAAATATGACGTGGTCAGTTAAAAAAAACAAAACAAAACACAACTTCTCCTTCAGCAAGAGTGACCCCAGGAGAAAGGAAACACGCTTGGGTAGTGACATGCCGCAAGCAGGAGACAGTGCCTGGGCCGCGTGGAAAAGCGATGCAGCACGGAGAAGGCGGACTCCAGCGCCGGGAGGCACTGTGCCTCCTGGCGGTGTGGTCCTGACCAGCTCTAAGACTAAGTGCTGGGATCCGCACCAGCTGGCCTGCCCGACCCGTGTCGGAGGGTGGCCAGGTCGCCACGCAGCGTAGCAGGCTGCTTCCTCAACCTCTCCTGGACCTCGCATTGCTGCCGGGGGCTGCAGTGCACCCGGCGTGAGTGGGAAATGCCGTCGGCTGTCGTGTCTCTCACCTGGAAGCTTTAGAGACTCGAGAGCATGACGGGAACAGATGGGAAAAGACTGGAAGCAGCCTCTGGCCAGCAGAGAATGTCCAATCCAAGCGTAAGCAGGATAGCAGAGCAGTCTGAACTGGGAGGCCTTGGCTGCAAACTGCCGGAGCAGGAGATCCTGAGAAGCAACTGGAGGAAATCAAGATGCCCAGAGTCTCTGGGTCGTCTTGGAAACCTCTGGAGGCAGGAGCACAGGGAGGCAGGTAGAGTCAGATGGCCCCCACATGGGCAGGTCCAGCACCACCAGGCCAGGAGCCTCAGGAGGAAGGACGTGGCACCGGGCAAGGGGGAGCCTGCCGCTCACAGGGGCTCAGGGGCAAGGCAGGGCTGTGTGTCTGGTTTCACACGAGCCACCTGGTGTTTGTCTTACCTGTACGTCGCAGTTCAAAGCCTCCCCATAACCAGATTTCCGTGTTAACTTTGCAGCTCCCGTGTGACCGCTCGCTCTAGCCCAGCCCACGATTTGCTGCCAGGAACCCAGGTAGGGACAACATGGCTACATTTGGTCCTTGCTGGACAAGATGTACCCAAGATGTTTTCCCCGTTTCGGGCTGTTACTCGTCGTGCAGGTGCTGAGCAAAGCAGGGTGCAGCACCCTCAACGTGAGTGACAATATGAGACGCTGCAGTCTCTGGGTTCTGGGACTTAGTAACAGACCACTGTGAGGGTGGGCCCTCTGCACGACCTGCCATCCCCACCCTCTGAGGGTGACCTTCCCAGCTGGGTAAGAAGACGGGGCAGGTTCAGAGCCTCTCCAGGATGGAGGGCAAGCACAGTCCCACTGGTGCTGTTCGGGAGGCGGCGGCGACTGGCCTGCGTCCGTCTCTGCCCCTGCACCAACGCTGCGCTGTTCTCAGGGCTGCACCTTCGTAGCCTGTTTGCTTTCTCATACGTTCTCTCAATTTGGCTTTTTAAAAAGTTTTAACTGTTTTTCCTTCTCAAGCCTTTTTAATCTTATAGCATAGAAAATTTTAAGCGCACGACAGTAGGAGGACAGGACAGTGAGCTCCTCATGCTCACCTGCATCCTCACCCCAGGTCCCTCAGACACGAGTTCCGGGCACGTCACTCCCTCGGGGAGCATCTCTGCAGACACCCTTCCCACACACTCTTGCATACACGCTCTAGTATCCGCTTCTTAAATTCCCCCTAAATAAATTCCCCCTAAATAAATTTAGGTGAATCTCAATGGAATATTCATTAAATGTTAAGATTTTGGAGAATTCACTTTTTTACAACGTTGAATCTGCCTATCTGTGAAACCGGTGTTTCTCCCCATTTATTCAGTTGTTCCTTTAAGTCTGTCAAGAACATATTTAGAGTTTTCTCCACAAAAGTCTTGCATGTATTTTCAGATTTTGCTGCAACTTCGACTGTTGTGGATTTTGCTGTACCTGTGAATGACGTGATTTTTACATTATATATCCTATTTAGTTGTTGCTGGTGTAAAAAAATGCTATGAATCATTCTAAGTAGTTTATTCACAGATTCCCTTAGATTGTATTAATATACGCATGTGATCATAGCATCTGCAAGAAAATGGTAGTTTTACTCTACTTTTGTATTCCTTATAACTCTAGTTATTTTAAAATTTTTTATCCTATGCAATGGCTGAAACTCCAAAGCATTAATAAGGTGGTAATGGCTGGCAGCATTGCTTTATTCCTAATTGTCAGGGACAATGTATGTTCTCTATCTGCCTAATCCTTTTTTTTTTTTTTTTTTTGTAGTGACGGGGTCTCCGTCTGTCACGCCGGTTGGAGTGCAGGGGTGTCCATTCTTTTCTGACTTAGCAAGGACCCCTGCTAGTGGATTTGCCTCAACTTCTATTTCTCCAAGAAGTTACTGGAATGGTTAATACAGCCCATTAACCATTTCATCATTTTATTGCTCATAACCAAACCAGAATTAATTTTCCAAAACCATGCAGCACATTACCATGATAACTTACTCCAGCCCAGATGCATTAAAAATACTGCTGTTCTGTTTGTCTCTGAATTTTTTAATCCAATCAAAATAGCAATAAATTTCTGCTGACAAAATTGCTTAGATAGAATCATGCTGTTTAATGTGCAAGTTTGCTATCTTCAACTTACCAGCTTCTTTGCTGAACCCTGGTGATCGAGCATCTTGGCAGGCTGTCATCATTTGCATGACTAGTGACCCTGACCAGAAACCTGGAAAATTCCCACGGCAGACAGTGGGCGCGTGGAAGCACTCTCACCCCGGTGTGTTAGCATGGCAGGTCCTGGCAGCTACAGTCTGCAGTAGGCACAGCCCAGGGTGCTGCGGCCGCTCACACTGCCCCGTGAGAGTAGACCAGGTGTGTCCCTTCCGGCCCCTCACTCGGGGGTCCCTACACACCAGAGAAATTAGCAAACACTACACACGGGGCCCCTGGGCACCCAGCCCCTCTGCTGAAGAGCCAGCTTCCAGCTCACCCCTGGGTGAAACCCAGTCGGCTCCTCCGGTTGTTGCCAGAGTCTGGTGTTTGGTCCCCCGCAAACTCACACGTTGAAATCCTCACCCCAACGTGATGGCGTTAGGACATGGGCCTTTGGGAGGGACCGCAGAGAGTGCCTTGCCCACATGAGGACGTGGTGAGAAGGTGCCGTCCACGCAGCAGGAAGCAGGTGTCACCAGACACCAACCCTGCTGGCACCTTGGTCTGGGACTGCCCAGTCTCCGCGGCGGGAAACAAATGTCTGTTGTTCTTAAGCCGCCTGGTCTCAGGTGTCTGTTATAGCAGCCAGGGATTAAGACAGCCACGACTTTCCGGAACTCCAGAATGGACTGTGGCCTTTGCCCTCTTGTGAGGACAACTCCCAGTCCACCCGGTCAGTCTCCGAGCTTGGCTGTGTGTGGGTGAGCTCACTGCCATCCTCCCTGTTGGATGTTTGCCCCCCGCCGCCCCGCACATCCTCCTCTAGACCCTCCGTGGACAGGGTCTTGTCCTCGCTGACCCTCCGTTCAGGGTCAAATCTGCTAAACCCTCATCCATGCTCTACTTCTGGACAACCAACCTCTGCTCAGGAGGGCAGGGGGTGCCCTGAGCTGTGGCGTCACGCTGGGCACAGCAAAGAGGGTTTCAGAGCCAAAAGCAGAGTTGTAGCCTGTCAGGTCTGGGCTTCCCTGGCCCCTGTCGTGACAGGCCTACTGCACATTTGTACTCTCTGGTGAGCTCGGGGTTTCAAAAGCCGGGGCGAGCTGTCCGTGGGTGGTGCGTGGCCCTCCATCCTGACATCATGCTCTCCTTGCTATGGGGCACCTGAGTGCACATCCCCCAAATCCCAGCCCCTTATTCCAAAGACAAGAAGACCGGTGACCAAGAGATTTGAACAGAGAAAGGAAACAAGCCCTGTGTCCTGCCTTTGGAATGTGATCCCCACAGCCTCCCCAGCCTTCCAGCACCTTCCAGGGAGTGTCTCTGTAGAAGAGCTTTCGCTACTCATCTGTAGGTCCTTACACACTCACCGTCCCACTTCCCCACTGCATCTGCCACCCCGTCTGCTTAGGTGGAGGTCTCCCGGAAGTCGGGGATGCCATCTCGCACCATAGCGTCTGTCGTAGTACCAGTGTGGTCTGCGCCGAGAATTCCCTCTCAGGCACTGATGATTTGCTACCCCCAGGTCGTGTCAAGGTGGTTTTGTGTTGGTTTTTACTTCTTATGGCAGTATCACTGCTGCACAGAGAGCAGGAGTGGTCTTCAGACATACTGTGCCACATGTCCCCAAGGGCAGGGCAAGTCCAGGGAGGTGACTCTTGAGCCCGGAGGGGAGAGTGCAGGACCACGCCCTGTCTGGACAGCCTTGTGGAAGGCACAGCGCAAGCCCAGGATGCACGGGGACCTTGCATGGGCTTCCCCCATGCCCCAGTGCAGGGACTGTCCCCAGCTTCCTGGCCGGAAAGAAATGGCTTTGGGGGAGCGGTTGCAGCAGTGACTTTAAATTTCCCCAACTCCTTGGATACTTTAAAGAAAATAAAGTAATTTTTTTTCATTCAAGTATATAAACTTGTAAAATGAATTGAACCAGAAAATCTCTGTGGTGAGGAGGCACCTCCCTCCTTGTCCCTGTTTCCTCACGCTGCGCCCTTCACCTGAGTCACTTGGGCACAATCCCCAGCTCCAGGACACGTTCAGAAAGCATTTCCCGGCCACACTGGTGTGTCCTTTGCTCTTACTCTGTGGGTTCTGCTGTTAGTCTGTGGAATCCTGGTGTTACTCTGTGGAATGCTGCTGTTACTCTGTGGGATCCTGGTGTCATTCTGTGGGTTCAGCTGTTACTCTGTGGGTTCTGCTGTTACTCTGTGGAATCCTGGTGTCATTCTGTGGGTTCAGCTATTCCTCTGTGGGTTCTGCCATTACTCTGTGGAATCCTGGTGTCACTCTGTGGGTTCAGCTGTTACTCTGTGGGTTCTGCTGTTACTCTGTGGAATGCTGCTGTTACTCTGAGGAATCCTGGTGTCACTCTGTGGGTTCAGCTGTTACTCTGGGGAATCCTGGTGTCACTGTGGAATGCTGCTGTTACTCTGTGGAATCCTGGTGTCACTCTGTGGGTTCTGCTGTTACTTTCTGGGTTCCTGCAGTTATTTTACCTGCTCACTGTCCACCCAGTGACTTCTCCACAGGAATGGTGTGGACGCTAGCACATTAGGCCAAATTTAATGTTCTTATGTCCCCTATTGTGGTGGTGGGGTCTTGGCCTTTCCTTACCTACCAAAACTCCATATGCATTGAACCTTGACCCAACAGTCCCAATCATCGCAATTTACTTTC
>CAUYRB010068248.1:0-12922 GCA_963574695.1 Propithecus perrieri
GAGACAGAGTCTCACTCTGTTGCCCTGGCTAGAGTGAGTGCCATGGCTTCAGCCTAGCTCACAGCAACCTCAAACTCCTGGGCTCAAGCGATCCTACTGCCTCAGCCTCCCGAGTAGCTGGGACTACGGGCATGCGCCACCATGCCCGGCTAATTTTTTCTACATATTTTTAGTTGTCCTATTAATTTATTTTCTAATTTTTAGTAGAGACGGGGTCTCGCTCTTGCTCAGGCTGGTTTCGAACTCCTGAACTCAAACAATCCTCCCGCCTCGGCCTCCCAGAGAGCTACGATTACAGGCGTGAGCCACCGTGCCCAGCCCCAGAGATTAAACTTTATTTTTATTGTTGTAATAATTTTTTGTATTTTTCAAATTTATAATTTGTTGTTATTTTCTAACTGGGAATAAATACATACTTTGGAATGTAATTTTGTATGTGCAATAGTGAATTATCCACAAATAAGTCATCCCTACTTACGGAAGCTTCAGGCCTGACCAAATTTGGGCTCATTCTAAACATCCACTCTAGAATGATGTCAGTGCCCTTCTGCATAAGCTACATTGACTATGACATGAAGATCTTAAAGTACTAACTAATAATCTAACATTGGGTATAAATCTTAATATATACTGATAGAACATAATAATTTCATGATAGCAATTCCTATTTCCCAGACTATAAAGATGACCTCTCATACAGGGATGAGGATTTGTGCTGGCACATATGTCTAATAAATAGATGCTAAATTAGTCAATTTGACCAGTTGTTTGCTGACATCTTTCACACAGTTCTCTAAAAATGTAACTACCAGGATGCAATAGCTTCCAGTCAAAAAGGTTTAGGGAAATAATGGTAAAAAAACAAATGTTCAAAATCTAACTATCTATACAGGGATGAGTATTAATTTATGCTCTCTGGACTTAAATACTGGATCCCATCTATACTTCCTGTGAATTTCTAGATAGGTTATTTAATCATTGTACTTAACATACACAACTGGAAAAATAAAAGCACCCAGTCTGGAGGGTGATTTTCAGGTTTAAATGAAGCAATGATGTAGCACTTCACATTTCCTATGCCTACATAATTTGTAGACATCGTTTGCTTCCCTCACATATTTAGGCTGATGCTGTCTGTTCCTTGTACTGCAATATTGTTCATTTTACTGATCTTCAATGTATGGAGATTTATCCAACCTCAAAGTTTTCTAAAAATATATATTATTTTTAACAAACTTTATTGTTCTTTATGATTATTGAAATTGTATGCATATAAGGTCTATCAATGAAGATGAATTCTTGCCCAATCACTAGCATAATTCCCCTGCTAAGTGACATTCTGGTAGAACAACCATGTGGATTGAGGGACGATGCCCTCTTATCCTGTCTCATTCTCTGATTCCCTTTCAGAGCAGATAGAATACAATCCTTGACATTTATTTTATGAGAGTTTTTCTTAACAAACTTTCCTAAAATCCTGAAACTCAAGAATACATTTCCACTCTGTCCTTTGTCATTTATTTCCTTTTACAGTTGATTGCTGAAAGCTACAGTCTTCTGATAGAAAAAAGAAAACGAAAGATAATAATGTGGCAGATGCAGCAGCGGATTTGTGGACAAGAGTGGAAAAAATGAATACACATCCTAAGAAGGTGCATTCATGGAAAGAAGTGCAAATTCCCAGGTTTCTAGTCTGCAAAACTTTCGCATTTCTGAACATGAAGACAAGTAATGGAGGAAAGACCTTCCCCAGTCTTATTTTAACAATGCCACTGTGCTGCTATGATTATGGTGCATATTTTGCTTATAGTGGCATTATAAACTGCCACCAGTCTAAGAAGGAATTTCTGATATGAAATGATGTTTATATCAATCCTGAGGTATTATTTCTTAAGGCTCAGATTTATGCATGACAACTGATGTTTTGAACGTCTATCTTAACAGCACATGGGCTAGAATTTTGGGATACAATTACAACCTCTAAGGACCAATCCATAAATAAGTCTGCCCATGTGAAATGTAGATAGGAATATCAAGTTATGTTAAAAGGAGAACTCATACTCAGAAAACACCAATTGTGTTTCAGGCACTGTTATAAATTATTTATGTAAAATTTTCATTAAATCCTTATTATCCTCTGAGGAAGGTATTATTGTTTCACATCTTAATGCAAGGAACCTAAACAGATTGGTCCAAACCACATACCTTTTAAGAGTGTCAGACACTAAATAGCTACTGTGCAAAATGTAAAAATCTGAGTTAAATTAAATCTCTAATGGCAAAGTAAAACAAGGAAAGCAAATGGATGTTTGCTCTCAAACATCCATTGAGAGCAAAGAGGACTTAAAATGATGGAACACAAGTTGCAGGCTTGGTAGGATGGAATTTTTAGACAGGGTAGAGTAGTGTAAACGTTTAAACATTCAACATAAATGCAGCCTCCCCAAAACACATTTCTTAAGCCTTAAACTGTATTTCCCCTACCTTCCACAAATAATATAATATTCTCAAAGAATTTATTATTAAATTGCTGTGTTATTAATCAGTGTGAAAATGTCTTGGAGATTACAATAATTTCAGCAAATTTTCTTTATTTCATGAAAATGTTTTCATGTTTACTCATTTTAAAACAAATTTGAATGCTGTGTGATGAAATATGTTTTCTAACGCAGAACACTTTCAGAGGACCTATCTCCTAGGGAGGAACACTCCAGGAAGCAATCAACTTTTCTATTTCAGGTAATTTATATTCATGCTTTGGTATAGAGAGGGGCAGAGGAGTCATCACCACGAAGTACCTGGAATAAAGAGACCACAGCAAATATTTAGATCCTGAAACACTCACATAAAGTCACAATATAAAACTTGTGTAATTTCTCCTTGCTGTTTTTTTTTCTAAATCTCTAGTAATTGTATTAAAATCGTCACAAAAAGTCATTGTAAAAAGTGCCAAAGGTGCAATGTTATAAAAGACTAACTTAATAACTTTCCTCCCGTGCCCAATTTCAACCTCATCAGCCTGAGATTGCAATGTGCATAGCCTAAGATGTATGGTTTTATTTCCTGTTTCATGATTACTTAAAAACAATGTATGCACATACATAAATAATTCTAATTTAAAATAAAAATGCATTCTTTTTATATTTTCCAGCCTACTTTTTCACTTAACAAGCTTTCTAATAATTACCTATTGAAACATATTCACAGTTAATTGTTTATTCATTGACTTTCGTGTGACTTTGATCATATGTAGAGAAAAATCTATAAGTTTAAGTATATGTCTTTCCTTTCAAGTTTTCTGAGTTTTCTTATTTTTCTCAAAATTTTCCCCTTAATCACAGATACACATATTATCTCTTAGATTTTTCAAATATTTGCTAGTTCTATAATATACCTGAAATTTATTTTTGTATATTGGATAAGATGTATAGCATTGCATATTCTATATAGATAATTGATAATTAAATTAATTTTGAATTAACATAATGTCCCTACTACTTGAAATGATCTTTCCACATTAATTTGATATGTAGTTGGACCTGTTTCTGGACTCTATTTTCTGTTCCACATTTTAGTTGTCATTTCCTGTGATGTCATCATATTTTTTATTATATATACTTTAACTTAGAATTTTAGTATTTAATGATCTTTTCATTCTCTTTCATTTTTTTGGCAAAATATTCAAATTATATTCATATTGTTAAGCAGAATATTCTGCACCACTTATTCATAGGCTTTTTTTGTTTTTTTTCTTGTTGATTTGCTTGAGTTTGTTGTAGATTATGGATATTAGCCCTTTATCAGATGTATAGTTTGCAAATATTTCTCAGGTGGTCTATTTGCTCTGTTGATTATTTCCTTAGCAGTGCAGAAGCTTTTAAGTACTATTTATTCATTTTTATTATTGCTTTAATTGCCATCATGGTCTTTATAATAATGCAATCCATGTAACCAAAACATTTGTACTCCCATAATATTCTGAAATTTAAAAAAAATAAATAACCCAAAGACTCCACCTAGAGACTCCTGAAATTGATAAATAAATTTAGCAAAGTCTCAGGTTACAAAATCAATGTACACAGATCAGTAACATTTCTGTATATCAATAACAGTCAAGCTGAGAGTCAAATCAAAGACTCTATAACATTCACAATAGGTACAAAGAAAATAAAATACCAAGAAATATACTTACCCAAGGGGGTAAAAGGTCTCTACAAAGAGAACTATGAAACACTGAGGAAAGAAATCGCAGACGACACAAACAAATGGAAAAATATATCATGCTCATGGATAGGTAGAATCAACATTGTTAAAATGTCCATACTACCCAAAGTTATTTGCAGATTCTATGCAATCCCCATCCAACTACCAACATCGTATTTCACAGATCTAGAAAAAAATAATTCTGCATTTGTTTGGAACCAGAATAGAGTCTTAAGATACTCCAAGCAATCTTAAGCAAAAAAAACACATATGGAGGCGTCACATGATCAGATTCAAAGTATACTGCAGGCTATAATAACCAAAACAACATGGAATTGGCACAAAAATAGAGACATAGTCTGATGGAATAGAACAGAGAACCCAGATATAAAACCATCCACATGCAACCAACTGATCTTTGACAAAGTAGACAACGATATACACTGGTGAAAAGAAGCCCTATTCAAAAAATGGTGCTGGGAAAATTGAATAGCCACATGCAGAAGAATGAAACAGCATTAATAATTTGTTTAATAATGTCTGATGGTAGTATATTCTCTTGGTTTTATTTTTTCCTGAATATTTCAAATTATTGCCTTATTTTTGTAGGATATCTTCCCTGACTATAAAACTTTGCTTGTCATTTATTTAGTCAGCACTTCAAAGATATCATTCCATTTTTTTCTATTTTCTGTCAAATCCATCAAGCCAAAGACTACCAGGAACACACTGTCATTGACCAAAGTTGGGATTACTACTTGTTACAGTGAAGGAGAATACACATCACAAGGAATTGTGAAACCTTGTAGTCAGAGGGTATTAGAAATACTTCTAGGATTTGGGCTCGTGTAAGGTTACTTTGGGGAAGGTCCAATGAAGTGGGGCTCTGTTCTGCATCAGTATTGTCAAAAGACAAAGGTAATTCTATGAATGAGTATTTTAACAAACCTCAACTAAAAGGCAAGAATAAATTGTAGCTAAAGTTGTAATTGCTAAGGAAGCATAAAATAAATTTGTTTCATTAACACCTATATTTCTTAAACCTGTAAATATTTTGAATTCTGACTTCAGTGCTATTATCTACAAAATTTTGCTCCATAAATTTTTGTTCTGCTTCCTTCTTTCCTTCCTGCTTTTCTGTCTTCATTCCTTCATTTCTTCCTTCCTTTTGTTCTTCCTTTCCCTAGCAGATGAATCTAAAATTTGTTTGCATTAATTATAAAGTATAACAGTAGTCTCTCGTAATTGTACTGTAAACAGCACCTATACCTATTCCTTAGGAAAAAAATAATTTTCACACAAATCAATTATGCTAATAGAATTTCACTGCCTCTCCTCATTTCAAGATTTCATCAAATATCCGAAGAGAAATTTTAATACTTTTACACTTTAAATTAAGAATATATTACATACATACTCTGAACTTCCAGAACCTTCATAATCAACATACGTATCTCTTTTCCTAAATATCAGGCATGGATATATGGCCTGCTCCTCATCCATGAAAATATGCACATACTTATACACATATAAAGCCATTGAAATGAATGGAATATATCGTCTTAAGTGTCTCTGTGTACTTAATAATCATTATAAGTTAGACTATTTGGCATGCCCACAAAATAATATAATTAATCAGTAATAACCACGATGTATATACTCAGAGGGGAAGGATTTTCTCAAATGTATCTCATTTGAAACTCACATAATTGAGTTATTCTTATGATATCTAGTCTTCTTTTTTACCCAACAATAATTTGCCTTTTAATAAATATAGTGTCATCTCACCCTAGTAAAATGGCTTTCATTCAAAAGACAGGCAATAATGAATGCTGCCAAGAATGTGGAGAAAGGGAAACTCTCACACACTGTTGGTAGGAATGTAAATTAGTAAAACTACTATGGAGAACAGTATAGAAGTTCTTCAAAAAACTAAAAGTACAGCTGCCATATAACCCAGCAATCCCACTGCTAGGTATATATCCAAAAGAAAGCAACCAGTGTACCTGCATGAAGACATCTGCACTTGTTTATTGCAGCATGATCCACAATAGCCAAGATCTGAGTTCAGCCCAGGTGTCCGTCAAGGGATGACTGGATAAAGAAAATGTGGTGTATATACACAGTGGAATAGTATTCAGCCATAAAAAGAATGAAATCCTGTCATTTGCAACAACATGGATGAACCTGGAGAACATTATATTAAGTGAAATAAGCCAAGAACAAAAAGACAAATCTCGCACGTTCTCACTCATATGTGGAAGGTAAAAATTAAAACAATTGATATCATGAAGATAGAGAGTAGCATGATGGTTACCAGAGGCTGGGAAGGACATCATGGAGTTGGGAATAAAGTAGAGATGGTTAATGGGTACAAAAATATAGTTATAATGAACAAGATCTAATACTTGATAGCACAATAGGGTGACTATAGGCAATGATAAGTTATTGTATGTTTAAAAATAACTAAAAGAGTGGATGTTCCTAACACAAATAAATGATAAATACTTGAGGTGATGGATACGCTAATTACCTTGATTTGATTTATCCACATTGCATGCCTGTATCAAAATATCATATGTAACCTATAAATATAACCATTATGTACCCATAATAATAAAAAACAACAATAACAATAAATGTGTTTTAATAAAATTTATTTCTACATAATCTCTACTTTGTTATTGTAGATTGAGTTTATAATTTAAAAATTTTACCATTTTCTCCAAGACAGACAGACATGTATTAATATGTTTTAATATATATGTCTCCTAAACTGTCTTAATCTGGTGAACTACCCTGCCTAATCAATTGATGGACATTTACAACAAAACATGGACAGGAATTGAAATTTAGATAAGATAGTATATATTTATAAATTTAGTATGTATAGTATATATTTATAGTATAGTACATGTTTATAGTATATAAACAGTATATATTTATAGTATATATTTATAAATAATAAATAGTATATATAGTATACATAGCATATATGCTATATATTTAAATAGTGTATATTTATAGTATGTAAATATATAGTATATATAAATTGTATATATTTATAAATTATAAATAAATATTCATATATACTTATATATAGTATATATATAAATAGTATATATTTATAAATTATAAATAAGATAGTATATACATATAAATTTAGTTAAGATAGTATATATTTCAGTTCTTAGGATGACTCACATAAAATAAGGCAGAGGTATTATAGTGATTATGTTTGCATGAAACCTGAACTCCAGAAAACCATTTTTTTTCAGTTATTTGATCCCCTGGATATTGTTGATACAGGAGGAATTGGCAGAAATTGATTGAACACTCTAATATAATTTAATAAGATACTCTGGCTTGCATATGCTTTATTCAGACTTCTTGGGTATACTCTAAAATAAAATGTGTATGATTCTCCTAAATATTACTAGCTCATTTATCAAGTTTTAATATTTTCATGTTTTGTTTCAACTTGACAAGCTCTTGAATTCTTGCTCATGATAGCCTTAAGAGCTGAAATAATTATTTCTAGGGGTTTGAATCCATGGTCGTTAACTGATCAGCAAAGCATGAACAAGACAGAATATGACATAAGAGGGTTATTTCTACAACAGCCATTTTTTCACAGGGTACCTAGGTGAATACAGAGCATACAGGAGGGGAAGGGGGATTGTTTCCAATTATGTTTATAAGCATATTCTGATACTATTAAATCAAAATTTATAGCAGTGCTTCCCAAATGGGGAGGAAGGCAATGCAGAAGAGGATCAGGAAGATCATCATCAGCCACTCCTCATATGTTTTTAATGCACAGCTCTGTTACTGAATAGTTATCAGCATCCAGATAGGGAAAAGGGAAGAGAGAATCATAGGGTGCTATGAAAAAAACATCTGCCTAGTTGATTCTCACATGCTTCAACTTGGTTAAGAAACATTGCTCTACTAGGAGAATCAAGGGGAACAAGTATTTCTATTTCTTTTTTCATAGAGTTGGTATGATATAAATATTTATGAGCAGTATTGTACATAATAGATGATAAATGTCTTTATAAGTAAACAGATATGATATAAATCCTTCTTAAAGAAATAGAAGTAAAATGACGAGGTTTTTGTGAACCTCATATAAGGATACTTTTGTGACTCACCATATAAAATTATACTATATAGTATATATTACATATAGGAAATTGCATTGTATACAGTAGTCATCACATCATCAAATAATAAGACCACAGTGTGATATTGGGTATTTTTTAATCACAATTGTTTATTATTAGTTATTAGAATATGTATCCTATATGTACGTATTTGATACCCACAGATCCTTTAGATTATTTACAGCACAGATGATGCATTTTAAACTATTTCTAGATTTTTAAAATGGTTGGCATCAAAGACATGAATACTACCTCATTCTACAGAGTTAGAGAATAAGGAGTGGTCTTTATTGCTTGGATATAAAACACATATAACTTGTCTGTAGCCAAGAAGGTGCTGGGCCGTAGACTAAAAATAAGGTAGTAGTAGATGGGATAAATGATGCTTATAGCTCTTGTGGGTTTCTTATTGAGCACCATATCAAATACCTTCCAACACTGCACACAGTCTTATTTTGAAAGTAGACCACTGCAGTGGGTTTGGTCATTAATTTCTCTACTTTCTCTACCAGTTGCAATACGTTAGGACTTGAGAGCTGCTGTTAGGCAATTTTAAAAATATCTGTACATGAAGTATTATATGGTGTTTCATCTGAGTTTCATAATGACTTACCTTATATTGTCTGTAACAAATATGCCTTAGTAAGGTGGAAACATAGATACTTTCTAAAAATTTAGATACTTAAAAAGAGATTATATTTTCTTCTCTTCCCCTTAACGTTCTCTGTGAGAAAATTTCTCTACACAAGTGAAAGTATTCTTCTCTTAGAAAATGTGAAATCTGAAAGACAAACAGGCATGCCCAACTGCACCCACACACACACAAACGAGAGTGTTTCATTGATTTATTAAAGAAAGATAATGCATGTTAAGTATTTAATGGCTTTAATACATTTAAAAATAAATTCTGTCTAATCCAATTAATCATATTTAATGGATGTTTAAATGAGGAAAACATATTTCTGGGCCTTAAGCAATACACAAAAATAAGCAGATTGGTTCCTATTGTAAGAATGTAATATCATATAGGTGAAGAGGGACACAAATCATCCAAATTCAAGAAAGGGAGTGAAAAAATGGCATCATAGAAACCAAAGTGCTCCTGAAACTAAGTGAAAGACAGTATCATTTTCAAATGGATGTGTCTTCACAGAAGAGATGGTATTTGATTTGGTCCTTGTAAGATGACAAATGTGATCCCCAGACCATTTTCAGGGAAGCCTGGGAAGCAGGCATTCTGTACAGTGTTCATCTACGTAGGGTATTTTGATTTGTCTTTTGGCGCGTTCACTGGATTTACAGCAAGTTTTGTTGAGGACTCTCTAACTCACCAAAGAATCTATTCAAACATGTTCGCCACTTCAATGAAATGCGCCTTCTAAATACTTTTTAACAAATTCCGAGTGCCAATAACCTGATCTCACTATGCAGAGAAAACTTGACGTAGAGTATTGCCTTGTAAAATAACCCTAAAAATAAAACAAAAACTTATCATGAGAAAACATTGTCACCATTTAGCTTAATGTAGGAGGTTATTTCGCTTGATTCATACCTTTATCTCAACCAAAAATTCTCCTTTTTAGGTAGCCAAAATGATTTATAATCTCTGTATGCTAGGATGGAATCAATGTCTGTGATCAATGTCTATGATCTCTTTTTACTAAGATGAAATGTGTTTCCAGTAACAATAAAAAAATTATACATAAAGTATTATCTTTCTCCTGTTACAGTATTATCAAATTTGTGAATTTACTATTTATATCTTTTCCACCTGATTTTGCGATGCACTTGTATGATAAATGGCCATTTCTTAGAGAGAACCCATGTTGTTTATCACAGTTGTTGATGAACCAATACTTTGGTGATGTCAGTATCAATTACCTGCTTCAGAGACTGCATTTTTGTTCTCTCTGAATGCAGTTCTCCTCCAATACCCACATCACTTGCTTCTTTACCCTATTCCAATCTTTATTTCAAGGTCACGTTTTCCATGCAACTAGGTAACATCTTAATTTGTAAAAATTTTTCTGACAGGTTAAAAAGCACTTTATTTTTGCTAACATTCTTATTTTGTACCCAATGACAGTGCCCTAACTAATAAAAAGAACCTTCAAATCCCTTCATGTATTCCATACCCCTCCCCCATTTCTAGCAACTAGTTCTGTTTTCTGCTTCACAGAGTAAGTGCAAGACATCAGGATTAAACCTTGAAAGATTGTGGGATGTACAGCTCTGCTCCACATTTTGTCTGTGAAGGGGACTAAAGTGAGTCATCGTTCTTAGAACATCACTTTGTGCTATTTTTGTCTTCCATGTGTCTTGCTTTGTGATATCCATGTGACATTAAAACAAATGAAAAGGGCCCACAAATGCACAACAAATGATTATATTTCTCCCTGGTTTTCTTATTACCATCCCTCAAAAGAATCATTTTATAGGTCAGACAAAGAGAAAATAAAAAGAATGATAAAGTAATTTATATTTCTGAATTCTGTAATGCCATTATATCACTACCAAAAATCTGCTTACTAATATACAGAAACATTTCACTTAAGTATAATTTATAAAATATCAGCACATACCTACAAAATATTCATCTCTCAAATAAGGCTTAACACACATACAACAAAAAAATCACTGAAAACCCTGTGTCAAAATCCAAGGCATCACACTTAAAGTTTATGAAACTATTGGTCCCTCCTGATATATAGGTATTTAAAACTTCAATATCTAATAAAATGAACTGAAATATTGAATTTACCAGTATTTGCTGCTATATCAAAACATTAAAAGTTGCTAAAAGGATGCTAGTTGTATCTGAATAGAATTCTAGACTGCTGATGCTGTATGCTGCTCAAGATTAGATTCCTTACATTTAAGAATACTGACATTATATTTATTTGTACTAAAACTAGAATTTGCTACCAGTTTTATTACTATCATAAATTAATTGTCTATAAAACTGTAAGTGCTCTAAAGTTACAGGAATATGTGAACAACAGAGTGATGTTGGAGTTTTTGATTTTCTTAAGCTTTTAAAAAAAGGGCCGCATACCACTTTCAGTTAGTTAAATTGTTTCGCAAACAAAAAAACTATACCTACCCTAACACAAAATTTTCACCTTTGTATGTTACTTAATTTAAAAATGTCTACAGGTGTACAGATACAAATTTTACAACATGCTACAGTATGTTATACACGAACTAAAATGACCTTTACTCAGAGTTGGCAACACTTCAATTAATGCCAGGAATGGGAAAAGGAATGCTATAAAAATAAAATCATTATGAATTAAATCTGTAAAATTAATTGTACTAGCAGGAAACTTTTAAAAATCTAAACTATTAAAGGGTTATCATTTATACATAAAAGGAAAATATCAAAAATAACTGATGGAGTCTCTTTTACTTTGGAGATTTCAGTAGCATAAATTTTAAAATTATTGATGCATTTTTCTCTCTTTATTGTTTCCAAAATGTATACTAGGTTAATGGAACATCGACAAGTTATAGTGTGAAGTAGATAAACAATAATACATTCTTAGACATCAATTAATAATATTATATGAAACAATGGACTTTATTTAATATTATAAAATCAATTTATTAGACAGATCTATTAATCAGAAGTGGATGAGATTTTTTTCAGGTTTTTTTCAGCTTTTAGGCAAAGCATATTATAACGAATAAAAAATGAAATTTTATTTCCCAAAGGAACAAAAAACATTCTATGAAAAAGACATCTGCACTAGAATGTTTTTAGCAGCAAAATTCACAATTGCAAAGATGTGGAAACAACCCAAGTGCCCATCAATACATGAGTGGATTAATAAAATGTGGTGTATGCATACCGTGGAGTTCTACTCAGCCACAAAAAACAATGCTGATGTAGTACCTCTTGTATTATCCTGGATAGAGCTGGAGCCCACTGTACTAAGTGAATTATCACAAGAATGAAAAAACAAGCACCATATATACTCACCATCAAATTGGTATTAACTGACTTAACTGACCAACACTTAATTGACATATAGTAGTAACAGTCATCAGGTATTGGGCAGGTGGGGGTGGGAGGGGATGGAGATGGGTATATACACACCTCATGGGTACAGTGGAGGGATGGACACACTTGAAACTCTGACTCCGGTGGGGCAAAGGCAATATATGTAACCTAAACATTCGTACCTCCCTAATATACTGAAATAAAAAAAAAATAGAAAAAATGAAATTTTGAAAAAGGAAAAAGGAGACTATTGACATGTTTTTACTAAATAAATTACTTAAGTTTAGAGTAAAACATGTTTTATAGAAAATTATTGATGTCGAGCATATTTTCAAGTGCTTAATCTTCAGGCATTTGTATATTTTCTTCGCAATTAGAAAAAAAATTAGCTGGGCACAGTGGCGCATGCCTGTAGTCCCAGCTACGCGGGAGGCTGAGGCAGGCGGATCGCTTGAGCCCAGGAGTTTGAGGTTGCTGTGAGCTAGGATGACGCCACGGCACTCACTCTAGCCAGGGCAACAGA
The DNA here is from genome assembly GCA_963574695.1 of Propithecus perrieri. Classification (NCBI taxonomy): domain Eukaryota; kingdom Metazoa; phylum Chordata; class Mammalia; order Primates; family Indriidae; genus Propithecus; species Propithecus perrieri. The sequence goes on from CAUYRB010068248.1 coordinate 12,896, forward strand.
GCGAGACTCTGTCTCAAAAAAAAAAAA
>CAUYRB010068249.1:0-19515 GCA_963574695.1 Propithecus perrieri
GCCTGTAGCTGGGAACAATGCCTACTTCAAAGAAAACTGATTTTAATACAGCTGACAAGTGTTAAACTATTCTGGAAATAATCTACATATCTAAGTGCTAAAACATATTTCTCTTCTCCCCATTTATTCTTCAAATAAAAATATGTTTCAATACTGTAAAAAAAAAAAAAAAAAAAAAAAGCTTTGTGACCTTGGATAAGTTATTGCTCCATGCCTCAGTTTCCCCAACTCTAAAATGGAGATAATAATATTCTCTCCCTTGTAGGAACGTTATGAGAATTATCTTAATATACACATGACATCTTGAACAACGCCTGCAACTCAAATATTAGTTATTACCCTGACTGTCACCGATAAGCCCCATGTAGGTTCTGCAGACTCACTTGAATCTCAGACTGAGACATGCTAGCCCAGAAATAGTACCGTTGGCAGTGGTCAAGCCCAGGAATTCCTGCCTACCCTCAATACAGAAGCCCTAGATGGAAGAGACAATTCTCACAAATTCTTAGTTTCCCCCGCAACCCCAAGGATGACTGGAAGACCCCTGTTCATTTTCTCTCCTCCAAGCTGTGTACGCTCTGCAGCTATCTCATGCATTCTACATTCTAGAGATGGGAATAAAAACTAAAAGCCAATAAAGAAAGAAAAAAACATTGCCACCTTGTGGCTTTTCGGAGAATTATTCTTCACATCTTTGCACTATCCAAGTGTCTTGTTCCGGATTACGGTCACCCTCTGCAGACCCAAAACTGTGGCAGGGGGCCAGAGCACCTCCAGTGATGCACAGCACAACATTTAGAGCTGAATGGCCCTTGAGATAATCTGGTAGAACATCTTCATTTCATGCTGGGAAAAACTGAAGCCCAAAGACATGAGGGGCTTGTCTTAAATCCAAGCCAGAGTTCGGCTGTGGGTCTCTTGAACCCTGATCCAATGACCTCTTTACCATAAGGTGCTGCGGCTCACAAACAGTTTGGAATTCAAATGCTCTTAAAAAAAAATCAGACTCAGATCAGTGCCCCTCTGTCCTGACACAGCTGCAAAACCACAGACAGGGGATGTCCATGAGACTGCAACAGATGAGGGTTACACAGGAAATGTCACCTCTTTTGTGCATCCAAGCAAGAAGAGACACAGCATGCAGCTGCATGCTAAAATAAAATTCTAATTGCCTCTTTTTATTTCTGGCTGATGTGCTTATTCTTCAGGCTCTGGCTTTCATCTCAAAGGAATATGAAATACTGGACGCTGCCAGAGACGAAAGGTCTATTCTCTCTCCTGCAGCTTTAAGACTTTTTGAATTCTTGCCCTACTGTCACTGCTGTAACAGACCCAGATGTTTCTTATTCCTTTTATATTTGTGCCCGCAAAAATTTTAATGTCATTTTTTTTCTCCTGGAAAATTTAATACTCCAAACTTTTACTTATTGTTTGTTTTTTTTTTTTAAATTTAACCCCACCCCCCAAAAATCTGTAAAACCCTGCCATGAACTAAGCTGCAGCACATCCTGCATGGGCATATTAACATTCTCAATACCAGTAACAACTGACATATTTAGATACAAAACTGGCCTTGGCTCTAAACCGACCTTATATTAAGCCATGACAACATGGGCGTCGTGCCGCCTCCAATGACCCAGACAGTGAAGAAGACGATGAGGAGTGTGGTGGTGAACATCATCTGGCGAGCATAGGATGCCGTGTCGCGGATAGCCAAAGCAAATGCCATCGCTCCCCTGAGCCCTGCAGGGACCAAAGAGGAAGATCTCTTGGTTATAAGGATAAATGACAATGTCTCCTCAAAAATCCACTGCTGTCACTTTGGGGCTAATAAACTCTTATCAATTCATGCTTCAGGGACCAAGTTATTTTACTCAGAAAGAAGAACCTTAAAAATATATAATTTTCTTCTATTTGAGACTGTCTTTCGCAAAATTCCCAAATATAATGAGAAGAACATTGCACTGCTTTGTAAAATACATTTTAGAATAACTCTCTTTTATTAAATGATTCTCTTGCTAGTATTAATAACATGAAGTAAAAAGCAATATAAATAGGTAATAATATAAGCTAAGTCTGTGATTCAAACACTACCCAAGCACTATACTGTCAACATAAACTTAAAAAAATAGGCTAGGTATGAGTATGTCGAATTTGTGGGAAATAGTTCAGCACTTCCATAGCAAAGGGGGAAGCCACACAGAAAAGTGAAAACACAATGTGAACCACATTTGGGGTTGGCAACTCTTTCTGTAAAGGGCTAGATATTAAATATTTTAGGATTCGTGGGCCAAGAGGAAAAATCAAGGCTGTTGCATGGATACTTATATAAAAGAGAGAAAACAAATTTGCATAAATTTTCATTGACAACAATCAGGAATATAACAATAATAATAACAGTATACTTGGTTGTAATACGGGTCTACCAATGAAAAGAGGGGAATTCTTTTGGGAGGGGATATCTCGCTTAATTGGGTTTCAAAGTTAGTGTCCCCTATCACTTAACAGATTGCAAATATTCATCTGTAAAAGGCATTCTTAGCTCACTGGGTATATAAAGACAGGCAGTGGCCAGATTTGGCCCAGGAGCTATAGTTTGCTGACCCCTGATCTACATTTAATGGGTTTTGAGGTTAACACCAACATTTTAATGTTTAAGAGTTTATCTTTCTAAGCTCTTTTTTTCCTTCCCCATACCATGCTCATAATTGGTTTCACAGTAAAGAACGAATCTACAGTCATTAGCATTATACATATCTAGTATAAATTTTTATTCACCATGGGCAAGACTATGTCCATATTATGTGAGAAAATGAGAAGTTTGACCTATATCTATTTGTACATTTCCCACCTTTCCCAATTATTTCACAGTTATTAATGTATGTAATCTGAGAGCTTCACTACAATTCATGAAAGAAGAATGATTCAAAAAAAGTTACATAAAAAAGAACAAAGTTAATGTTTTCTATCAATCTGTCCTAGTGAAATATTTATACATACCTAGGGCATCCTACAGCCAACTAGCTATTTCATCAGCCAATATTTAAGCCTCTAAAGGGATGTGGTCTCAAAGAAGAAAATTGGGGGTCAGAGAGAGATAATGTATGACACGTTTTTCTTTATGTCATTAGGTAAACATGGTAAGCAATATAAAAGTGAGATCTCAGGTATTAATATTGCATAGCCTCGAAGAATGAGTTCCCTTTGATAGCCAGATCTCTCTGAAGATAAAATAATTGTTACTGGAGATATCATTAAACAGCACTGGGTACTCAGCCTTTTAGTACAGAAACTGATTTTAAGTTGGCTTAGATGACAGTTAGCTCCAACTCATCTTTCTCTTACCCACCAGTATTTTCCTAATATGGATGTAGGAGCTTATCATTGCCTTCCTCATCAAGCTCTAAATGTGCCCTTGCTACTCTTGAGTAAAGCACAAACTCTTTGGCACAGCACTGGAGCCTCTCTGTGGTCTCCATTCTACAGCAGTGGTTCTCAAAGTGTGGTCCTCAAACCAGCAGCAGCAGCAGCAGCAGCTGAGAACATGTTAGAAATGCAAATTCCTGGGGCCTACCCCATACCCCTAGAATCAGATTAGTGGGGCCCAGCAATCTGTGGTTTAACTAGCCCAACAGGCAATTCTGGTGCAACCTAAAGGGTGAAAATATGAGTTTAGATGTCATTTTCCCATCCAGCCTCACCCTCTTTCTGTATTACTCCGCATGCCTGACATTTAAATCAGACAGTTGCCCTTCCAGGAACAAGCCACACGTGGCAATGCTTTTCTGCCTTTCCAACGGGCTGCCTCCTGAAATTCCATGTCTTTCAAGCCCAGTGTGAAGGCTATCCCCTTTGTGAAGATGGTCCTGAGCCATCCTCTTCTTGTCCACATTTCCTTCATACCTCTTTTGTGAAACTGGCCATCCTTTCCCGGGAGAAAATGAGCTCTTTGTGCACTTGCCTCCTCCTAGTAGACTGTGAGCTCCGTGAAGGAGGCTGGGCTTCGTACCCTCCACAACCTAGAACTGTGGCTTATAAAAAGATGATGCTGAATACATGCTTGTCAGAGTGAGAGGAAATCATTTTGGCAGGCTGCACCCTTATCTGAGTTCAGATGCAAGCTGGCATGAGACAAAGTGACTGCCTTACCGAGCGGTGCCTGTTGGTTTGATTTCAATATGACTCTATGAGGCCTCCAAGAACTACTGAGTGGCAGTAAAAGTGGCTGGTACTCCTTCTGCCCTTTTCTACAGCCCCTCCTTCTCCCCCACTCAGGACAAAAGTGTCTTTAAGGATCACAGTGCTGCCGCAAACATCTCCTCCCTCAGATCTGCAGAGATGCTCTCACTTGGGTCTCCTTTATATAAAGGCCAATGCTTACCACGCTCACTACATTATCCACTCATGCCAAGTGCTCTCTCCTTTCTTTACCTCCACATCTATTGTTATTGTCCTTTGTCCCTTCAGTGGCTCCTCCAGACTTCTCAGCTTTCCAGTGAGAAGTGGGGGGATGTCGCAGACAGTGTAAATTAAGTGGGACTAACACAGCTGTTAAATTCCAGCTTTGGGTTCCTCTTGCTTAGGTGAGTGTATTTTATTTCTTTCGCTGCACAGAAAGTCAGAGCTGGGGGACCTCAACTAATTAGTTCAATTTCATCATTTTACAAGAGAGGATATTGCAGTTGAGAGGTACTGAGTAACGTGGCCCATGTTCTTTCTCATCAAGAGCTATTTTCCTTCTAATTTTAGGTCTGAATCCCTTCTGGAAGTTTAAGGGTTATAAACATCTACTAGAAAATACATCATTAGAAGTTCTTGATTTAATTCAACTGGTATTGACCAATTTATCTAAAATCTATCTAAAAATGAGTCCTAGATCTCTTGGGTTGTAGAAATGAATTAAAGATGTATTTTATGAGAGAATGTTCACGTTTGGTAGTATGGTTTGCAAAATCAATACTAATTCAATAGAACATGTACATCTGTCTATTCAGCACCGTAGGGGATACAAATGAACCAGAAACTTGAATGTCTGTCTTTTCATGGGCCTTATCAATTATATGTTAATCATACTATTATTACCTGCTGAATAAAATTCATTTTCTTTACACTTATACTTTTTTTTTACCTGAAAACATCATCATGTGTTGAAAATTCCAGCCAATCTTATGCCTTCTGCCCAAGTTGAGGAAGAAGGAGAGTGGGTAGATATGTGCAGCTCTGCCCAAGAAGATGGCAACCTGGCCACCAGGTGGAGGTTAAGGGCCCAACAGGTTTCCAGAATAGCACTTCCACACAACCTCTGGCTGAGCAGAGAATTTTAGGAATGCCGTGACACCTTGCTATGGTCCAGAGAGCTGCCCAAAGAAGCCCGGCTGTCTAGTTTCCCTCTAGACACGTTGCTCAGCAACAAAATGGGAGTCATTTGGCTGACTTTTTCCCCTCCTGATTCACAGAGATCATTTCTAGCCTGTTAAAAACACTGTTGGAAGTTCTTGATTTAATTCAACTGGTATTGAACAATTCTCCAATCTATCTAAAAATGAATCTAGAAATAAGCAAAAGTAGCATGGCAGGAGTGGGGCATTGAGAGTACCAAATTGGGTTGGGCTCTACTGGCAGAAAAATCATAAGAAGAAAAAATGACGAACCCTGGAGTTGAATTTTAAAGAGAAAGTTTGCTGGTTAAGTGCTCACAAGCTTCACTTGCAAATAAACATCAGGGACTCTAATAACCTGGAAGAGACTGCCCATAAGAGGTAGGGAAACTTAAAGTATTCGTAACATGAAGAGAAATTCAGACCACTCATAAGAATCAACCTGAGGAGATTTCTCTACCTAAGTGGCTAAAACATCTCTTGGAGATATAAGAAATGGAAAAGATGGGTGGAAAAGGAACTCTACTGTGGAAACCAAAGAATTCAGGGAAACCAGTCCTTAGTCACTTGCTGAGTTTAGAACAGTGCACAACAGAGAGAGCTGCACATTCCCCTGGTCAGAGAAGGAAACTCCCATGGGAGGCCAAAGGAACAGGGAGCTTCCGTTTTGGCAAAGCACCAGCTACAGGAACTGCAGCTGTTTCAGACAGAAGCCAGGGCGGAACTATCTTCTCTGCCTCCCACTGGGTAAAGCATTGCCTATTTTTCTTCTTTCTTTTTTTTCTTTCTTTTTGTTTTGTTTTGAACAGAAAGAACTAGGTAGTACTTATAAAGGACATTCTATCCCAGAGGCAAAGCAAAAGTCCTTAAGTGGTAAGTAGCTTTTAGGATTCGCAGAGGGCCCGGCTCACCCTCTGCCAGGCCCTCATCTGTAAACAAGGGCTGTGCTCTCACTATCTCTCATGGGCGCCATGCTAGGAATACAAATCAAAACAACACGCAACATCTTTCTTAATGAAGAACAAAAACATTGATCCCGCAGATGTTTAGCTATCAGTCTGGTGAGCATATAAGTCCAAGAAATGAGCCACCAGTTTAAGCATATGACACTCTAACTAGAAGGACTCCAGCACTGCAGTAGGTCACTATCACTGTCCAGCAGCTTGGTGAGTGTCAGTCATTCCTGCACAATAAATGAAAAGCCCAGAAGAGAAAAATATTCCTTTTTTGTCAACATTCTAAGACCTAAGGATATTCATGTAGCTTTAGAAAAGGCAAAAGTGAGTGTCCAGCAATAGGGGACTTCTGCTCAGTATCTTGAAATCAAGCCCCAGAAAAGTTCACTTTAATGAAAATAATAGTATCTGAGGCCAAGTGAGAGAAAGCCTCAGCTGTAGATCTATTGCTAGGCGCTCACAGCTCTCCTTGCCTGAGAGAAGCTGACCCTCCGAACTGTGTCTTTTTTCCAGATACTGCACTCACAATGGGTCTAAATCGAGGGACCAAGTATTTTAACATTTTATCTTTTTGGGAGGGTGGCAAGCAGAATCTTTTCCACCGTGATCTGTAGCCAGCAGCAGGGCAGCTTGGATGAAAGCGTGGTCACTGCCTGCAGGTTTCTCTGGGTGGCCTGAGGAACGGCTGCCTACCCTGGGGACACAGTTGAGAACAAGACAAACAGAACCTTCAAGTCATCCAAATCAGGCAACCTCTGGGACTGGAATTAATGTGGCGATGAAACATCAAAAATAATTCTGGGGACTGACATCGTTGCTGACTTTTAGATTTACCAAGGGCACGTTACAAAATAAACTATCGCCTGCCAAGCACACGGCTGCCTACCCTGGGGACACAGTTGAGAACAAGACAAACAGAACCTTTAAGTCATCCAAATCAGGGAACCTCTAGGACTGGAATTAACGTGGCGATGAAACATCAAAAATAATTCTGGGGACTGACATGGTTGCTGACTTTTAGATTTACCCAAGAAGGGCACGTTACAAAATAAACTATCACCTGCCAAGCACCAGTTTAACAGAAAAGCCATCTTACACAGAAAATGCAGAAAAGATGATCTTCCAATAAATGAAGTTCTTTAAGTCAAATACATTTAGCTTTATGAAATGCCACTTAAGCCTTCTTTTTCTCACTGTAAAAACACTGTGAACTAGCACTGACTCAGTTACCCACTCAAAACAGAAATTATTATTAGTATTATTAGTATAGCTTCCCTAGCAGTGGTCGCCTCTCCACGTAGAAAATGGTGGAACAAGAAAAGGATACGAAAGCGCCAATGATGAATATGGGGCTGAAAACGTGCTTCTGGAAAGTAAACAGCGCCAGGCCCATGTAGGAGAAGATGAAGTTCTCTGCCAGGAAGTGTAACACCTCAAAGAGCTGTACAGAGAAGGGAAAAGGAAGCTTTAAACCCTGCAGTTTCCCCCTTCCCTGTATTAACAGGCAACTCATGAGTACCAGGCTCTCTCACCTGCTTGGTTCGACTTCTTGATTCCACTGACAAATTGTTGTAGGTGTAATGAGCTTGTGTGATTCCACAGAAAAGGACCGCTACAACACCTGTCAGGAGATTAAAAAAAAAATAATGGGAAAAAAAGAGGCAGGAAAAAAAAAACCCTGGTGAAACAAAAAGTTAAGGTAGATAAGCCCAGCATATTCAACTTCTTGAATATTTTTGAAAGTTCCCTATCACTGAATGCTCCCCAGCCCCTCATCTCTCATACCAACCTTTCCATCTCCTACTCCTGCCTCTGTCAAAGCCAAGTCCCCCAATTCTCCCCTTGCTCCAGTCTTAAGGGCATTCTCTCCCCTCCTCTAAATGCTTACTTAATTCACCATCTGTAGTTGGCATACAGCATTCATTTCCCGTAAGGACCCTTCATATACTTTTGGCATATTCCTCTGTTTTTAGAATGAATGAATTTAATTTAAAGCCAATGCTTTATATTCTTGCATAATCTGGGGCTTCAGACAAAATAGATCGAGAGTACCGTTCCATTTATCCAAGCCCTGACGATCTAGATTTCCAGTTAATGGTGACCATTTTGTTGTACAAGACAACTGACACACCTGGGACTCTGCCTACACAATTACAGATAACTGTCAAGTTTTAAGGAAGTTAGGCATTTTATAATGCTGCATACAAAGATATATTGTCATATTTTGAAAAAGCGATAAAATTACATCCTAAGTACCTGGATTATGTATAGTAATTGTACTTAAGTTTTCTTATGGAAAGATTCAGTGATTTCTTTTTTAATGAGAGAATGTGAGGAACTAAAACCACATTATTAACCACACTAATATTATATGAGCTGGCACCATAACAACATGGTATTGAAAAACAATGATCAAATAGCCCAGAGACAAAACAATGAAAAACTGTGTTCACACTCAATCTGAGCAGATACAAAATTGCCTCTTACAGAGATATATTTTGCTTATTATTGCTACTGTATGTAAAAAAACATAGCAACCACGGGGAGGATACAAATAAAATTTTAATATATCCAGTAACCTTTGCAGCTGAACATTGACTTACAGTCAAAACCCAAAGGAAAAAAAGACATTTTATAAAAAAAGACACTTGCACTTGAATGTTTACAGCAGCACAATTCACAATTGCAAAGATGTGGAAACAACCCAAGTGCCTATCAATACATGAGTGGATTAATCAAATGTGGTATATGTATACCATGGAGTTCTACTCAGCCATAAAAAGTGGTGATCCAGTACCTTTTGTAACAATCTGGATGGAACTGGAGACCATTCTTCTTAGTGAAGTATCACAAGAATGGAAAAACCCCACATGTACTCAATACTAAATTGGAACTAATCAATCAACACTTATGTGCACATATGGAAGTAAAACTCAAGGAAAATCAAGTAGGTGGCAGTGGGGAGAAGGGGATGGGTAAATCCACACCTAACAGGTACAATGCACACTAACTGGGTGAAGGGAACACCTATAACTTTGACTCAAACTGTACAAAAGTGAATTATGTAACCAAAATGTGTGTACCCCTGTAAAACTCTGAAATAAAAAAAAATTAAAAAAAGAATGAATATTCAATACAAAACTGAGTTTGGAATGATGAACTTTATTCTTAAAAAATCTGTTAACTTTTGGAAACGAAATGATCCATCAAGACAGAACACCAGCCTTGCTCAGCAATCCTCTATACAGACACTCGTTCAACAGCTAATCAGCTCCATGCAGCTGCTAAGTCTTCCCTCCCTTCAGAAGCTCCTAGAGCCCTGGTTACGGTGAAGGGAAGGACGGCCCAAGAGGAGAGAAAACTCACCTGTAAATCCACAGGCTTCTGCCAAGAGGAACGTGCTCCAGGACATGAGGAAGAAGAGCGCTGTCTCCAGCAGGGGGAAGCAGTGCAGCTTGGTAAACTTGGTCACGTCAGCACCTTGTCAAGGACCACATCTCCAGGCACATGTGTCACAGGCACCAAGAACCACACTCTATTACCCCAGGACTCCTTCCTAAGAGCCAGCCTTTCCCTCCAGCTCTGCTCTTGAGGCCCTAAAGCTGCTGCAGATTTTTTCAGTAATAAAAATTAGGCTTTCCAGCAGAACAGAAGTTCCCAGGGGCTGGGGAGAGGGGGGCATGGAGAGAGATTGTTTAATGGGTACAGACTTTCTGTTTGGGATGATGAAAAAGTTCTGGAAATAGGGCAGATGGTTACACAACATTGTGAGTGTGCTTAATGCCCCTGAATTATGCATTTAAAAATGGTTAAATGGCAAATTTTGTTAGATATATTTTACCATAATTTAAAAAAATTAATAAATGTAATATACCAAAAACCACTGACTTGCACACTTTAAATGGGTAGCTTATATGGTATGTGCATTATATCTCAATAAAACTATTTTTTTCAGCTTTCTAAAGAAACTGGCAACTGGTTTTCTGTGCTCCTTGCAATGCCCACCGTTCTGAGAGGTGCAGTCATGGCCTCAGGCTTGCCGGGAAAGTTAGTTCTGGCAGGGCTGTGAGGACAAGGCTCATGAGACTCTGACCCCTGTGTGCCACTGAGGCCTGAGTCCATAGCAGGGGCCTACTAAAGGCACACGAAAGAAAGGAAGACATACACAACTTCCAGGGCAGCTACCGTGTGCTGGTGTCACCTTTTGGAACCAGAGATCCCTCTACTAACACTGCCATTTGACAAAGGGCCAGCACACAACCGTCTCATGAGTAGTTTCACTGAGCAAAGTAAGTTTCCAGAGCATCAAAAGGGCCTCTATGAAGAAAGCAATCTAAATCTGTGCTGATACAGCATCCACCAGCCACATGTGGCTACCGAACACTTAAAATGTGGCTAGTTTGAACTGAGATGTGCTGTAAGAGCAAAACACACACCATATTTCAAAGACTTGGCACAAAAACCAAATGTACAAAATCTCGTTAATAATTTTTGTTAATTTTTTTACATTGACTGCATGATGAAAGGATGTAGCTCTAATTAACCTTTGTAATGCCCAGCAAAGAGGACATGAGGAAGGATTCGGCACAGCTGTGGAGAGGCTGCTTGCTCTTTCCACACTTTGCTTTTCTGTTTGTTTGTTTCAATACCGTGCCATCCTTCACTTACAGAAGGCCACTGTGCAGTAATTCCCACTGATGGCCCCCACCTAGCTATGGCCACGTAACACTGTATGGCCCTGTGCAGCCGACGGCAGCAGCTAGCTGGGGCCAAAGTACTCCAGTGGTCCCTGATTTCTCAGCCTCCTCCTGGCTCCTCAACTCTTTTCAGCCCCCTAAAACTAATGCTCCAACTGGTTCATAAGAAAGGGAGAGACAAAGCAAAGGGGAAGACAGAGCAAAGTCTCGGGTTGCACTCCCAAACACTTTCTCAGACTCTTAGCCAGAGACCAAACCTTCGAGCTTCACCAGAGGGACACATTTAGGGAGCTATCACACCTCAGTGGAGCAATCGACTTAAGATTCTGATCTGAAAGGAAGAACTAAGAACTTTCTTTTGAAAGTGTAATGTCACACACGCACACCCAGGCAGAGGCGGAAACTACAAAAGGATATTAGAGCAGTCACAACACCAGTCACAGCTCCCATGGTAAAAGAGCCACTAAATATACCTAGAAAAATTCCAACTGACTTAAAAAAGGCAGCAGCATCAAAAGCATGAGTGTTCAGTCCTGCTGGCTGGTAGGCAACAATAGACCTAGAGTTTAAAAAGAAAAGAGAGTTTAAAAAGACTGTGCTGGTTTTATACCATGGTACCTGAAAATATCAACAAACATAGGCATCTATATTCTGCCAAGCACTGCCCAGGGTAAATTCATTTAGTTTAATCTGTAGCCACCATGTTATGCTGGCATCAGCATTCTGATTGCTGCTGATTGGACAGAACAACGCAACTTTATAAACAAAGCTGACAAATCTCATTTAGAAAAATGCCCAATTCAATATTTAACACTTTTAAGGTGGGCCTGTGAATTTAGCCTAAAGCATGTGGGAAACCAGGGTCTCTCTTCCTCAGCAGAAACATTGCTACTTACGAGGACAGTACGATGGCAACAGCATCATTTAGGACACTCTCTCCGAATAGAAGTGCGTAAAGATCCACATCTGCATGCAATTCATTAAATATCGCCAGCACGGTCACTAAAAAGTGGGCCGAAGGCAGAGAAATTAGTTTTGGTTTCTGACCTTAAACCACTGATTACAGATTAATAGAGGCAATTTCTATCTTAGGCGGGACCAGGTGGTTCGGGAGACAGCACGGGGGTCAAACATGGACTATTTATGGCTGAAATGAAACAGCAATCTTCCTAATCTGAGTGAGGTTTGATATGATGCTCGAGTCTAATGACACTGCGCCAAAACACTATGCTTTCCACCGTGATCCCACCACACTTTGAAAACACTTGGTACAGAACTTGCTTCACCGGAGAGTTGAAATCTCCTTGAAGGTAGAAATGCTGTTTTATCGACCACTGTGCTCCCAGAACCCAGCATCATCAGGGCACAGGGAAGACTTTAATGAAGGTCTGTGAAATCACGAAAATCTTCATTTATGCCAGGCTATACAAAGTAACGCTTCTGGTTTTCACATTTCTTAGGCATTTAAAAATCAGCTATTCTCCAGATCAGCGGTTCTCAAACTTTTGGCCTCAGCACCCCTTCACATTCTTAAAAATTACTGAGGTCCCCAAAGAGCCTTAAGTTTTGTGGGTTATAGATACCAATATTTACTGTATTGAATAAAACAGAAAAAATACCTATTCATTTAAAATAACCCATATGTTAACATGACATATTTTAATGGAAAAAATATTTTCCAAAACCAAAAAAAAAAAAAAATGCATGAAAAGAGAGCCATTGTTTTACATTTCTGCAAATCTTCTTTAAATGTCTGGATTAATGGAAGACAGATGGTTCCCATACCTGTTCCTATATTTCAGCAACAGATAGTCAATATACACATTATGCAGCCTCTAGAAAACTCCACTGTACACTTGTGAAAAGTAAAAAAAAAAAAAAAAAAACAAATAATGTATTACTGTTATTATTAAATCAGTTTTGACCTGATGGACTCCTTGAAAAGGTTTTGGGGACCCCAAGGGCCCCCCAGACCACACTTTGATAACCACTGCTCTAGACCAGGGGTTTTCAGCCTTGGCTCTATTGCCATTTCAGATCAGATAATCTCCTTGTTGTACAGGGCTGTGCTGTGCATCGTAGGATGTTTAGCAGCATCCCTGGCCTCTACCCACCAGATGCCAGTAGCACCACCCCCCTCAACTGCAACAACTAAAAATGTCTCTAGACATTGTCAAATGTTCCCTGGGGGGCAAAATCACCCCGGGTTAAGAACCACTGCTCGAGACATACACATGCAGCTGTGTTCTCTCTCAACACTCACACCCAGCTACCTTCCTGCTTGATGGTTTCTGCCATAAGGACTGCAAAAGCTAATAACTCACTTTCCCCGCTTCCTTTGCAGAGAGCACCACCTCTTCCTGTTTGGAAGAGGGCAGAGAGGCCAGACACTCACACAGTCATCTTGCTTCCATGGGGCAACTGACGTGTGACTGAAACCCAAGGGCAGTGCAGTAGAAAGACCAAGTGCCTGCATGCCTGATTGTAGTGGGACCTGTGGCACTAGCCTGGGACTAGTACCCAAGAGAAACATCTATTTGTTTAGCTGGAATTAACCAAGTTTTTCTGTTCTTTGCAGCCAAAGGCATTACTGACTGATACAATTAGAAAACCAAGCCAAACAAATGTTTAGTGAGTTATTTATAAGCCAACCAGTCTTGTAACCACCACCCAGATCAAGAAATAATGGAACTTTGCCAGCTCCCCCAATGTGTCCCATCCCAATCTCAAACCCCTTCCTTCACTCAAAATGAAATACTAACCTGAATTAAGTAATCATTTGCTTACCTTTCTTTGTATAATATTTTGATCATCCAAATGAATACTCTCTGACACTATTGTTTGATTTTGCCCCTTTTTTTTTTTTTTGGAGACAGGGTCTCACTCTGTCACCCAGCACCCAGGCTGGGGTGCAGTGGTGCGATCACAGCTCACTGCAGCCTTGAACTCCTGGGTTCAAGCGATCCTTCTGCCTCAGCCTCCTGAGTAGCTGGGACTACAGGTGTGCGCCACCGACTGCGCCCAGATAATTTTTCTACTTTTTATAGAGGCAGGGTTTTGCCATGTTGCCCAGGCTTGGCTTGAATTCCTGGCCTCAAGTGATCCTCTCACTTCAGCCTCCCAAACTGCTGGGATTACAGGAGTGAGCCACCAGTCCCAGCCTTGCCCATCTTTTTAAAATGTACTTTTTTATATCTCTTTTACTCTAGAAGTTCCCCCTCCATTCCTTTCTGTTGGCTCCCTTCTCATAATGCCCTATTGTTTAGTTCTCTCATTTCTGAATTTTCCAATCCTAATGCATGTACTTTAATAACATCTTTCATTTTCTTAATTTCCTTTAGCTGCTTTTGGAATATTAATAGTTTCGCCTTTTAGGGGTCTTATTTTTCTGGTATGACTTCATTAACTGTAGCTTTGCTATTCAGAGGGATTATCCTCATTTTTTTCTTACAATATGTTTGCACAAACTTCAACCTCAATTCATTTCTGTCGCTCATATTTAAGTGAGGTGAGTAGGGGCAGAAGTGGGCCCAGAAGAGCTGTTCTAGTTTCATGGCTCCAGGGCGCCCTCTTCTGGTTTTACATTGAACTATTAAAAATACGGCCTCTGGGTGTAGCCGCCTCCCCAATACTTTCTGAGATCCACTGCTTCTAGCCCTCTCCTCCTTTAGTAGCTGAGCTTTCTTCCTTTCACACTCCATCAATCAGAGTTTGTGGGCCTAGCAGTTTGTCTTTAGGGAGTGCCTCTGTCCTTCTAGAGAGATCGGTGCTGGGTATTTCTGAGAGCCCTGAGGACTCAGGTCATTCCCACACCCTCTAACCTCCTCCAGTGTCCTTGCACTCGTCCACAAATTGGAGCCTCTAAAGCCCTCTCTCAGTTTGGAATGCTATCAGATATGCCCACGAAATTCTTTACTGCCAGTGGGGAGCCTTCCTTTTGAGTATAAATAGTTGTGGAAAATTTGTGGGTTACCTGATGTTCAAAAAGGTCAGCAGCCCCCTTTCCCCTGCACAGCTTCTATTCCTATACCCAAGTCTCCCAGCTGCTGCTGGGTGATGGGATGCTCTGTTGGCTAGTTTTCCTTCTTTTGTTTTTTAGAGACGGGGTCTCATTATGTTGCCCAGGTTGGCCTTGAACTCCTGCCCTCAAGCGATTTTTCCGCCTCAGCCTCCTGAGTGGCTGGGACTACAGGTGCACAGCACAGTGCCCAGCATATCAGCTAGTTTTGACTCTGTTTTTTTCTTTTGTGATCCTCCTTTCTCTAATTTTGGTAAAGATTAAGGGAGTTTCCAGAATGACACTGCTTCCATCATGCCTTCCATTTCAAAAATTTAATTCATTTACTGAGAGTAAGCAAAAAATAATTTGGATTTGAAAACTGTCTCCTATACGATGAGGCTGCTCCAGGTTATTATAAATCAAGGGGCTAGAATCATTACTTTACGCATTCAGACACTAACCAGACATTAGTAGGGTTCATGCCCATCGGCTGTAGTTCTTAAAGGACATGTCATTTTAGAATACAGATGTTAACACGAGATGTAAAGTTAACCTCTTTCCTTCACCCTTAAAAACAGCTTAGCAGGTTACACAATAGGAAAGATCTTTAGGCTTAAAATTAGGTTATTTTTTTATTTTTAATTTTATTAAAATTAGAATTAGGTTTAAAAAGGTTATTTTCTAGATTATTTGTTACACAAACAATATCTGTGGCTCCTTACATAAAATTTTTACTCTAGAAATTTACCCTGATATGACAAAAATTGTCTTGTTTTTAACTCAATGTCGAAGAAAAATTAACAGTGATAATAACGACAATTATTGAGACCTTACCTTGAAGCAGGCACTATGCTAAACATTTCACAATCTCCTTTAGTTCTCATAAACCCCTATAAGGTGGGTGGTATTATCATTTTCCCCAATTTAGAGGTGAGAAAACAGACTATGCTTGTATGATGGGCTGCTTTATGCTACAGTATTGAAATTCTCCAAATCCCAGTAGTTGGGCACAAGAGAAGTTTTATTCCTCACTCACATAATGTGTCTGCCATGGGTTAGCACAGAAAGCCTCTGTTCACATCACAGTACCTCGGGGACTCAGGGACTCAAGACATAGAGGCTGATCTTGAAGAACAGAGAGCCCGGGCTTGGCAGTCCAGGAGCCCTGGGCCTAGGACCTTATCAGCAGGGGTCCTGGCAGGAAACACACAGCAATTTGAGGAGAGTTTAACGGAGAGGTTATTTATAAAAGTGTGGGCAGAGGACAGGGAAACCACAAGGGAGAAGGCAGTACTCGAGACTGGAATCAGGGCACTTGTGTACCATCGCTAAGGCCTAAAGTCTCCAGGGGAAGGAGTGACTAACCAGAACCTGGAGCTGCATGGAGAGGGTGCCTGATAGGAGCCGTGGCCTCTGCTCAAGGGACACAGCCAGCCTGATGGGCCCCTGCAGTGCTGTCCTCCCCCCAGTCTCTCACTGGTGCTCTCCTGTGGACAAATCCAATGGGAAACCAGAAGGCAAAAGAACCTCTGGCATATTCCTTACAAGTCAGCCTCCTGACGCTGAGATCAGGTTGGAGCAGGGTGGTGAGTCAATCCACAGAGCAAGTGGAAGACATCCAACACAGCCACCAGCTGGCCAGGAGAGCTCAGCACACAGCAAAGTCTAAGGATTTAGTAAAGTGACGGTCTGGGCTATGTGACTTCCCGAAGCCCTTCTGACTTTTAAACATGGTCTTCCTGAAATACTACAGTATTTACCAATGGTAAAAGTGATATATAGTTAACTCATTTATTCATGACAAGAAAAGCATAAATAACACTAATAACAACGAACACTTATATAGCTCTGGTCTGAATTTCAACTTCTCATTCTCTCCGCCCAACACCTTATAAAACAGGTCAGGAACTGTGCCGGGCCCCTCTTGAGCAAGTCTGTGCCTGACCACGAGGAGGGATGACAGACTGGGACTGGGTACGTGGCTTCTAAAGGGAGAGATTAAACAGACTGCACCCTGACACATACACACAGCAGGACCCTTGAAATCAGAGAGAACAGGGTCACAACAGCTGTTTCCAACTGGATGCAGACTGAGAAATCACAATTAACCCACTGAAGGCCACTGGTGCCTGCAGTGGGAAAAATCAAAGAATGGCAATAATAGGAAGAAGGAAAAATCAAGAACCTGAATTTGTTCATTCAACTAACTTTTCTTGAACACGTCATCTGTGTACTAAAGAGCACTTGGCACCTGTCAGCACTTAGTACAAGGCAGCATGTATTGTTTTTCTTTTTTTTAATTTCAGAGTATTACGGGGTATGCACGTTTTGGTTACATAATTTGCTTTTGTACAATTTGAGTCAGAGTTATAGGTGTGCCCTTCACCCAGAATGTGTGCATTGTACCCGTCATGTGTGAACTTACCCATCCCCTCCTCTCCCTGGCCCACCTGTGTGATATCCGTTGAGTTTTACTTCCACGTGACAGCAGCACGTATTGTTATGTACACAACAGACTTAAAGAGCTGAGGGAGCAGATAATGAAAGAATCTAGGAAGAATGACTGGGGAGGTGGCATATTTGAACCAAGTCTCAAAGGATGAGCAAAAGATTGACCAGTCCATAGCTGGGTGCAGTGGCTCACGCCTGTAATCCCAGCTGTTTGGGAGGCTGAGGCAGGAGGATGGCTTGAGCTCAGGAGTTTGAGACCAGCCTGGGCAATATAGCAAGACCCCAACTCAACAAAAAAAATTTTTTTTAATTATCCGGGCATGGTGATGTTCACCTGCAGTCCCAGCTACTCAGGAGGCTGAGGCAGGAGGACTGCTAGAGCCCAGATTTTTCAGGCTACAGTGAGCTATGATAGTGCCACTGTTCTCCAGCCTGGGCTCTACAGAGTGAGACTCTGTCTAAAAAAAAAAAAAAGATTCACCAACCTGGGTGATGCAACTAGAGGATTAGTCTTAGACAATACAGATCCCAGATTTCTGAAACCTGACTGATTTGAGAGGTATAAAAGTGAGAGAATTAAAATTGGAGGAAATCACTTCATAATGGTTCACAGGAAGGAATAGCACTTGTGTTCTTGGGTCGCTGCTTAAGAAGTCACTGTGGGGTGGAAACTTAAGTTTTCTTTCCTTAATTGTGGATCCATGTGAAGCAACAGCCCACAAAGATGGTACACAGCACCCATGACACACCACAGAATGGAGAGGGATCCCTGTCACAGAGCAACCCACATCACCCCACACATACTGTGTCACCTTCAACCAGAAAACCAGTCCACACCACTCCATATCCCAATACCAGCATTTTTGTTTGATGTACCAGGCACTAGAGTCAATTCGGTCTTGTGAACCCCTCTAACTCTGCACTTAAGTTTCTCTTTTAGGACCCAAGTTTTCCAACAACAGATTTTTAGGAGGTTGGTAAAGCACTTCTAATTTACAAAAACATTCTCCATTTCAGGAAGATTTCCATTAAAAAAGCAGTTAAAGTTAATGTCCTGATGTTGAACAAGTTTAAACTGTGAATTTTCTAGAACTTTCATTTATATAAAACCCTTACTGTGCCAATCTTCACAGGGCAAATAAAAATGGTGTAGTTTGGTAATGCCTTCCATTATTTTCTACCATAGCATAAACACATTAAAGGCAAGTAAACAATTACAAAGATAATCTGGAAAAGTAAGCCTTTGTATCCAATTAAATGAAGCAACACTAATAGCTCAGAAAACAATATCAGTAATCGTCTTTTTATAATTATTTTTTAGAGACAGGGTCTCACTCTGTCACCAGGGCTGGAGTGCAGTGACATAATCATAATTCACTGCAGCCTCAAACTCCTAGGCTGAAGCCATACTCCTGTCTCAGCCTCCTGATTAGCTGGGACTACAGGTGTGCACCACCATGCCTGGATAATTTTTTAAAATTTTTTTTATAGAGATTGGGTCTTGCTATGTTGCCCACGCTGGTCCTGAACTCCTGGCCTGAAGCAATCCTCCCGCCTTGGCCTCTTATAGTACTGGGATTACAGGTGATCCACCATATTTGGCCAATACCAGGAATCTTTATGTTATATTAACCTCCCTTTACTTGGTGGTGGTACTAGAAAGAAAATAGTAAGAAAGTTATAGATAAGTATAGTTAGTAATATATTTCAGACAGACTAAACAACTTTCTCAGACTTACGATTAATCTATTTCTCAATAGACACAAATCTGGACACAGTCACAGACAGCATAGCACTAAAATAATAAAGCTGCTTTTCAGAGTGCTCTTTGGAAACATTCTTGGGTTAAGTGATAATCTGTTACTTTACTTATTAAAAAACATAGGCCGGGCGCGGTGGCTCACGCCTGTAATCCTAGCACTCTGGGAGGCCGAGGCGGGCAGATTGTTTGAGCTCAGGAGTTCGAAACCAGCCTGAGCAAGAGCGAGACCCCATCTCTACTAAAAATAGAAAGAAATTTGCTGGACAACTAA
>CAUYRB010068251.1:0-21388 GCA_963574695.1 Propithecus perrieri
GTATCCCAAGAATGGAAAGACAAGCACCACATGTACTCACCATCAAATTGGTATTAACTGATCAACACATAAATGCACATATAAGAATAACATCTATTGGATGTTGGGTGGGGGGAGGGGGGATGGGGGAGGAGGGAGGAGGGGACGGGTATTTGCATACAGAAAGAGTGCAATGCACACCACCCGAAGGATGGACATATTTGAAACTCGGACTTAGGGGGGGAGGGGAGGGCAAAGGCAACATACGTAACCTAAACATCTGTACCCCCGTAATATGCTGAAATAAAAAAAAAAAAAGAAGATGTAGTGAATAAAAACAGAATGGAAAAACATACTACAAAGGTCCATCAGACACTTGGTGGGAGACAGCTTGCATTGTTAACACATAGAAGAATAATTAGTGGAGCAGGACTTACCACACCACAAAGCAGATGGCCCAGACAGCCTCGTTTACATCTATTCTGACCAAAAACTTCCTCTCTCTGCAGAACCAAAGCCAGAGATCCATCCGTGTCCCTCATGCTCTCTGGCCTTCTCCAGTGAGAAATTCCTCAGTCAACATGTAGAACACACCCACTCCTCTCAGATCTCTCTAAGAACATCTGGAAGAAACCACCTCCGACCAGAGAATCCCTGCCCAGGGGATCAGAATTGGGAGCAGCAACACTCTGATCCACACAGCTGCAATGACAAAGCCAAAGATCAAGAAGTCAAAGAAAGGTCCAAACCCTCTCATAAAAAGACACAGCAGAGGGGAATTTCAAAGGCATTTTCCAGCCCACCCAAAGGAAAAATGGGGAGCTGTAGGGAGGATAAAAGAATAATGGAGGAAGAGCCCAGAACAGGCCAGAAAGTGGGTCCAGGGGACACAGACAAATTATGTGTAACAGGAGGAATCTCAAGAATCCCAAGAGTCAAGTATGGAGACTGTGGGCAAAGCTTCAGTGATAAGTCAAATGTCATTATACACCAGAGGACACACACAGGGGAGAAGCCCCATGTCTGCAGGGAGTGTGGGCGAGGCTTTAGTCAAAAGTCACACCTCCTCATACACCAGAGGACACACACAGGGGAGAAGCCCTATGTCTGCAGGGAGTGTGGGCGAGGCTTTAGTCGTAAGTCAAACCTCCTCATACACCAGAGGACACACACAGGGGAGAAGCCCTATGTCTGCAGGGAGTGTGGGCGAGGCTTTAGCTGTAAGTCAGACCTCCTCAAACACCAGAGGACACACACAGGGGAGAAGCCCTATGTCTGCAGGGAGTGTGGGCGAGGCTTTAGTCAAAAGTCACACCTCCTCAGACACCAGAGGACACACACAGGGGAGAAGCCCTGTATTTGCAGGAAGGGTGATTAAGTCATTAGTAATAAAACTACATCTCAACAGCCACAGGAGGGCAAATATGACCACCACACACCTTCCCACCCCAGCTCTGAGGGGGCTTCTGAGGAAGTCTACTGACCCCTTACATTTTCCAAGGATGTAAAGAGACCAGAAATAAGTGATTAAACAAATCCTCTGCTTTCATGACTAGAGATGAGGAATAAAAACAGTGGGGGGAGGGGGTGCTTCCTTAAGTTTTCAGGGGTTGTCAACTTGTGGTTCTTTTCCACAGTGATCCCCTCCATGGTTGGTTTTTTGGGTTGTTTTTTTTTTCTTTTGCCTCCTGTTCTAATAAATTTTTTCTCCATACAAATCTGAAGCCCAAGCATGTACCTCATTCCCCTCTTATCACTGAAGGCAGACGAGTCCAGGAGGGCCACAAAGAACTGCCACTCTCAGCTCTGGTCTCCACAGAATTCAACCCCTGGAAAGGCATAAGCCTGGAGTCCATCTGGCTAAATTATTGGAGAATCAATTCCTGGGCCCAGGGAGAGAAGTCTAACATTTGAGGCAGAGTTGGGTCAAGGAAAAGAATTCCCTGGTTTCCTGCGAAGTGTGGCTTCTTCTCCTGAAGGCCTCCTCCCTTGGCTTCTGGTTCCTCTCCTGGTTTCCTCCAAGCTCTATAGCCTCTGAAGTGAAAGCCAGACAACGATGTGTGTGTGTGCGTGTGTACGTACATGTGTGCTATGTCTTGTGCATGCATGGCCGTGTCCTAGGTATGTATATGTGTGGGGCGGGGTTACCAGGGTACATGTGCATGTGTGTGCTTGCATGTGTATGCATGTAGTTGTGTGAATGTGTGGGTGTGTCCACTTGCCAATCAGCGAAGGAATGCCCAGCCCCCTTCCTCCAGGGGAATCCTACATCCTCACCCTCTTTCTATAGAGAAACAAAGATTGGCAAGTGGACACACCCACACATTCACACAACTACGGGATTCCCCTGGAGGAAGGGGGCTGGGCATTCCTTCGCTGATGTAAAAGAAAACACCCTCCTCTTTTAAAAATAAGATGATGAAAAGAAATAAACTGATGGTTTATTTCCTACTAAAAGCCACAGTCTCTGTCAGACCAAGCCAAGCTCAGGGAGGGTAGAGGAACCCTTCCTCCGGGAGGGGATTAGGAATCAGGCCTCCCTTTCCCATGCCAGCAGAAGCAGCACTAAAATACGCTTAAGTTTCCCTTAAAAGAAAAAGCAGAGCAGGAGGTAGTGCAGTGAAGCGGGCAGATGCCACAGACATTTAGGCCATTGACTTTGCTGCCCACAGAGGACAAGCTCAGCCTTTGATTTCAGATCTGGTGCTCATTCCTGAGGTGAGAACAAGGCTCTCAGAACAAAATGTCCCCAGGGCCTGGAGACTCAGAAGAGGGGAAGTGGGGTGCTCAGAAGAGAATCAGGTCCCCCCCCCAACCCCGCCAGCCTCTGCTGATTGTGCCATTCACACCCACATCTCCTGTGGCCTTTCAGCTTAACCCTCCAAGTGCCACAGCTACTCTCCTTGGCTCCTTCACTGATCCGAGTCCATAGTTCTCCACTATCCCTCCTCAACTGCAGAGTAATCTTCCGAAGGCTGATGTGGCCATCGAGGTGGGTTAGGAGAAAAAGATGCTATCGTTAGTACACAGACAGCCAGTGTGTTAGTTTCCCAGGGCTGCCATAACCAAGTATTACAAATAAGGTGACTTAAAACAGAAATATATTATCTCACAGTTCTGGAGGCGAGAATTCCAAAATCAAGATGTTGGCAGGGGCATGCGCCCTTCGAAACCTGTTAAAAGGATCCTTCCTTGCCTCTTCCAGTTTCTGGTGGTTTGCTGGCAGTCTTTGGTGTTCCCTGGCTTGCAGTGTTAAAGAAAATACAGCACAGGCAAGCAGGAATTTATAGCTGGGGCAGGGGGCAGTGGATGGAAAATTACTAAGAGGAAACATAAGGGGTGAGGGGTTCTGGTTAAGCTGACCTAACAGGACTCCTGTAGAAGGCAGGCCAGGGAGATCAGACATCACCTGGGGGTTGGTGGAGGGTAATCATAAATTGAGGGGGAGGGGGGTTCTTTGCAAATACTGGATTTTATAAGGAAATGCACAGATTGGCCTAAGGGAAGGTTCAGGAGCCCAACTAAAGTTGGGCCAAGCGAAGAATCTTTGTCAAAGCAAAGACATTCTTTTTTCCTTTGAATAATATAAATCCATTAAATCCATTATCTCACCTTTTATTCATTAAAAACCAGTTGAATCTTTTTTTTTTTTTTTTTGAGACAAAGTCTTGCTCTGTTGCCTGGGCTAGAGTGCCATGGCGTCAGCCTAGCTCATAGCAACCTCAAACTCTTGGGCTCAAGCAATCCTCCTATCTCAGCCTCCCGAATAGCTAGGACTACAAGGCACGCGCCACCATGGCTGGCTAATTTTTTTCTATCTTTAGTTGTTTGGCTAGTTTCTTTCTATTTTGAGTAGAAACGGGTCTCACTCTTGCTCAGGCTGGTCTCGAACTCCTGAGTTCAAGCAATCCTCCCACTTCGGCCTCCCAGAGTGCTAGGATTACAGGCATGAGCCACCAAGCCCGGGCCCAGCTGAATCATCTATTGGGACTTGGTAGTAGAGGATATTTCCTGGTTAGTGCTAACAGTCATTTAATGAGGGAGAATCCTATGAAAATAAAGAAAAACAGGCCAGGCACGGTGGCTTACACCTGTAAGTCCAGCACTTTGGGAGGTCAAGGTGGGAGGATCACATGAGGCCAGGTCGAGACCAGCCTGGTCAACACTGCGAAACCCTCATCTCTAAAAAATAAAAAATAGCCAGAAATGGTAGTGTGAGCCTGTAGTCCCAGCTACTTGGGAGGCTGAGGCAGGAGGATGGCTTGAGGCCAGGAGTCAGAGGCTGCAGATTACACCACTGCACTCCAGCCTGGGCAACAGAGCAAGACTCTGTCTCTTAAACAAAAAATAGTCCTGCTCTAAAGGACTTGCATTCTACCTGAGGAGAAATTCTACCTGAGCATGACACTGCAACAAATATAAAGGGGGAGGGGAGGAGGAGGGGGAGGGAGAAAGTGGCAAGAGTGGGTCAGCAGAGAGAACGAGCTGTGACCCTGAACTGGAACCCGGCAAGGTGCACATTCCGGACCACCTTCACGTGTTGAGAATGTGGGATCTAGAGCCCGAGACTAAACCCCAGCTCTGGCACTTCACAGCTGTGTAGCCCTGGTTGTGGGACTTATTCCCGGGCCTCAGTTTCCCTTTGCTGTTGAGTTAACATACGTGCAGTACTTAGAACAATGTATGGTTTGGGGTACCCCTTAGCTATTGCGATCAGACGTGCTGCCAAGTACCCGGGGGTCCAGCAGACTCTCAGGCCACACCCCTGGGTGAGACCAAGGCGATGTGCTTGACCCAAACAAAGCTTTGACGTTGCTGCGTGGATCTCATTCGGGACCCCAGCTCCCCTCCCACAGCTGAGAAGGGAGAGAAGGGGCTGGAGGAAGCAAATGCCCACCAGGCGAGTGACACGGAAGCTGCACACATCGCTTCTCGTGGCCCACGCTTGAGGCTCAGGGGAGGCGCCACACGCACAGCAGGGCAGCACCTGAAGCTCCTGGTGCGATGGATAAAGAGGCAGCCTGCTCTGAGCATTAGAGAAGACCTGAGGAGGGTGGGAGTCGTGGAACGGGGGTGGTTTTACACAAGCTGGAGGAAGTGTTGCCTTCTCAGACTCCCCAGGGACTGGGCCGTGACACCCCAGGAGAGTGATTTCTGATGGAGATGCGTGTTCTCTAGTGCACACCCACAACAGCCATGCGTGATAAATGGCCACTGCCTGGTGTGTGATCCACACTGTCCTCGGCAGCAGGGAGTGAGCAACATCAACGTCCACGGCCCTCCAAAGCCAGCCCCCCTCGGCCCTCCTTGCTACCGCAAGGCTTCTGCAGCTTTTGTCTCACGCTGTGCCTTCAAATGGGAATGCTGTGGGGATGGTGATCACAGCGACAGACCAGAATGACAAGCCCAAATTCACCCCTGTCAACAGAAAAGAAGCCAAACTCTGTAAAATAATTTTAAAGAGATTTACTCTGAGCCAAATTCGAGGATCCTGGCCCAGAGCCACGCCCAAGAAGCCTTGAGCAAGTGGACTCTTGGTGGCTGGGTCACAGTTAGGTTTTATACATTTCAGGGAGACGGGTTGCAGGTGAAGTCATAAATCAGTACATGGAAAGCACACGTTGCCTTGGCCCAAAAAGGTGGGGCATATCAAAGCAGGGGGCTCACAAGTCATAGGTGGGTTTAAGGATTCTTCTTTTTTTTTTGAGACAGAGTCTCACTGTGTTGCCCGGGCTAGAGTGAGTGCCGTGGCGTCATCCTAGCTAACAGCAACCTCAAAGTCCTGGGCTCAAGCGATCCTCCTGCCTCAGCCTCCCAAGTAGCTGGGACTACAGGCATGCACCACCATGCCCGGCTAATTTTTTCTATATATATATTTTTAGTTGTCCAGATCATTTCTTTCTATTTTTAGTAGAGATGGGGTCTCGCTCTTGCTCAAGCTGGTTTCGAACTCCTGAGCTCAAACAATCCGCCCACCTCGGCCTCCCAGAGAGCTAGGATTACAGGCTGAGCCACCGCGCCCGGCTAGTTTAAGGATTCTTTAATTCACAATTGGCTGAAAGAGTAAGGCTTTGTCTAAAAGACCAGGAGTCAGCGGAAAGAAATGCTTGAGTTAAAATAAGAATCTTCTATCTTTCGTGTGATGCTATACTGGAATCAGGCTGGGAAGTAAACCACACTATATTGGGTTAACAAAACCTGTTCAGTGAGATGTTATCATTTTTAGGCTTGACTCACCAGGTCCCCTCAGAAAGGAAATTAGGGGCAAAAGAAAATATCAGAGTTGAGTCCTCACCCTGGAGGTCTTTGAGGGGGTCTGTGAAGGAAGGAGCCACCCAGGCGAATTAGAACCATGGCCAGTTTTAGTGACATGGAGCAGAAAAGCAGGGAAAATAAGAAGATTCTGTAAATACCAGAGGAGATCGCATTATGAATCAGCATTGCGCACCTGGAGCACTGTCAGGTCAGCAGGGACCGCAAAGGCCTTTTTAGGTGTCAAGCGGCAGATACCTCCAGCCTTGCCCAGGTAAGTTGGGGGTGGGGAGGGCCAAAGGCCGGCAGGATTCCAGAGACGGGCCAGTGGGACTGTGAAGCAAGAGGGTCCTTCTGGGCCCAAGGAGACCCAGGGTTGCAGGTCCGCACACCGACCTCTGCCCCATCAGGTGAGCCCCTGGCTGCTGCCCTCCTGGCCCTCTGCACCTGCTCCTTCCTCTCCCCTAGACCCTGCCCCACCCTGCAGCTGTTGTCACTCCTGGCTTCTCCCTACACACCTTTCAACTTCCCTTTCTCCCAATTCATTCTCCTCAAAACAAGGGTTTGAGGAGGCTATTGGTTCAGGGGCCAACCACAGTTCCAGTCAGCTTTTATGGGCTCGCAAACAGGGTGCTCACGGTCACCCTCAAACTGCTGCTGCAGCTTCTCCAGAGCACGCTGGCCAATCATGGACAACACGTCCCGCAAACAGACCTGACATTTGGGGAAGGAATGTCGAGGCCCTAATTCTCTGAGGATGAAAATAAAATGGAAGCCGGGTGTGGTGGCACACACCTGTAGCCCCAGCTACTCAGGAGGCTGAGGCAGGAGGATCTCTTGAGCCCAGGAGTTTGAGGCTGCAGCGAACTGTGATGAGGCCACTGCACTCCTGCTTGGGCATCTCAAAAAAAAAAAGGAAATTACAGGATGTTTCATAGGAAAAGGACATTCTGATGGGATGTTCTTTCCCCTCTCTCCTGACAGTAGGGCCATGAAGGCTTTCTCCCTCCCCTTTCTTTTCTATGCTTTGTCCGTACAACAAACCATTGTTTCACCAGCCAGCACCAATCGTCTCCTAGTCACCCACACAAGGGGTATATTTTGGGATCTCTCAGGGGAGCAAACAGACAAAACCTTCAGCCACTTGATTCTAGCAGCCAGAACAGGATGAACTAGGACCTTTTGAAAACAGCAGGGTGGGGTGAGGGCTCTGAGGCAGTGGGGAGCTTCCCGGCTGACAGGCTCAGCCTCGCAGCTGAGACCCCTGAGAACCATCTGCCCTGGATGAGTAAGGAGGCGAGGAGCACACTCCTTACGCAGTCACCAACCCTGGGTTTTTTTGTTTTTGGTTTTTTGGACCGGGTCTCACCCTGTCACCCAGGCTGGAGTGCAGTGGTGTGATTGTAGCTCACTGCAGCCTCCAACTCCTGGCCTCAAGTGATCCTCCTGCCTCAACCTCCCAAAGTGCTGGGGTTACAGGCATGTGCCATCACACTTGGCCACCGTCCCTGGTTTGACAGCTTCTCAGCTTAGGGCTTTCTACTGAGATGGTGCTCCTGGCCCTGACCTTTGTCTCAAAATGACCAAGAAGAAGCCAAAATATGGCCACAACGTTGTCCCAAATCCCCAGGGGAAGTGCCGCCTGATTAACAGTGTGTCTCCCAGAGAAGTACTAATGTGGGATGTTTTCAGAGATCTAAACTGGGCACAGATGTCTTCATTCAGTTTCCCTGAAAGCAGTCACTGGGGCAAGAATTTGTGGGAGGGAGCCCAGGGAGTGCTGGTGTGGAATCAGGGAGGGGAGAGCTGGTCACATGCTGGGGCTCAGGCCCCCAGAGACCCTCTATACCTTGGAGGCAAGAAGCTGCCATGGTCTCCAGTGTGGGCCAAGGGGCTGGGAACCATCCACTACAGATGGGACAGCAGAAGAGTCCCCTCTCCATTGACAAACCTATGATGAAACTATCAACAAGAAACACAGAAAAACAGGTGAGAAGAAGACAGGTTTGTGGAGAAAATCAGCTGTAACCACAGGACCAACCCAAACTAGATCTATTCTGTTAATAACAAAATGTAGAATTAACTTGTAGGTATAACAGAGCCAAAACTTCAAGTCACGTAGCCCGGCATGCACAACAGAAAAAGCTTTGACCTCTAACCACACTCAGAACCAACAATTCCTCCCCTCAGAACCAAGAAGACTAGGACATGACCAGAACCTGAACAGGGGAACTCTTTCAGAAGTGAGGTCTCCATTGGCCCAGATCTGGGACCAAAACCTGCCTCAGCATACCTCACCGTGAATAGCCAAATTTGGAGCCCTCCAATCAGACCCTGCCAAGCCAACATTCCTAAATCCTTTCTCTTGCCCTCCAAGCCCATAAACTTGCCTCAGACCCCAAATCGAGGAACAGATTTTGAGCCCACCTCCTGTCTCCTTGCTGGGCAGTCTTGCAATAAAGCCAATCTGCACAGCAATGACACAGAGGGCGTGAAGAACCACCGTTCGCAGCGTTCCTCGTGGCTGAGGATGATGGCGGCAGCCCGGAGTTCATGTTTGGGCCTCACCACTCGCCCAGCCCCAGCCACAGCGAACGCTTTCGATGGGTGCTGTGTTCCGGGCACCGTGGCTGCGCTGCAAGTTCGTCATCTCAGTGAATCTCGTCCAGAAACCCGAGAAGAAGGGACGGTGTCGTCCCACCCATTTTACCCACGGAACACAGCTTGAGACTAAATGAGCCTCCCAGAGTGCCCATCACGCTAGTGAGGATGTGGGCCCAGTCTGACCCAGCTTCCAACCTGGATCTTCAGGGAGGATCCGGCCTGGACGCCTGGCTGAACTTGCTCCTTCTTTCTATGAAATCAGCGGCCAAGGTTGGTGATTACTATGGACAGAAGCCCATGTGCATTGTGGGAGAGTGGCCGAGTGCCCCCGATGCTCTGGGGGACAAAGCAGGCACGCACGGCACACGCACAGCACATCCTGACATGCCCACACGCATGCGCACACACACACGTAGCAGACTCCCCCATGTGTACACACACGCACACTCAAACACCCTCACTCGTTTGCATGCTTACAGATGGTCACACTCACTCCCACAGACTGGGGCTCACTCACACTACACGCTCCTGCACACACACACTGTGCACCCTCACACCCTGACTCACACGTGCACACACCCACAGACTAACACTCACGCATGCTCACAGGCTCCCACACACGCTCTTGGTCACACACAAATCTCATGACCACAGGGTCTTGCTCAGTTCACTTCGCCTCTGCCAACCCAGCACGTGGCAAACTGCATCCCTCAGTGGTGCTGGAGGACACAGGCCTGAGGGCTCAGTGAGTAACTCAGGGAAGGGTTAGGGTTAGGGTTAAGGTTAGGGTGGAGGAGGTGTGCTTTGAGTTAGACTGGAGAGAAGCAGATGGTCTGGATTCGTGGAGAGATCAAGCTGGCTGAATGAACCAAACAAAAATGCCTGTTGGGAGTTGCCCTAGGATCATGGCAGACCACACAAGACAGGGGTCAGCTTGGAGCCACAGAGGAAATGGCATGCAGGTCCCATGGGTCTGATCTCCTCTGTCTTGTTCTTTCTTACAGCGACCTCTGGTCACAGGCACCGGGACCCTCTCCTGACCTTCTCTCACAGCCTGCCCAGTCCTAGACCTGTGCCCTTCTATCTAACAGAGGGGACCAGAGCCTCAGGCCGTAAGTACGGGTCACCAGGATCTTTCACCAAACACCTAGGCCTTCCAGGGGCCTCCTGGACTGTAGAGATGACCTCCCACATGGGTGTCCAGGCTGGGTCTCCCTCTTGTCACAGGGAATGGCAAGTACTATGTACAGCTGTTCAGGTTGTGCACTGCACTTTTGGTCATAACTAGATATCTCGGACCTCACACTGCAGACATCTTCATTATTTTGAAATGTTTTTGTATTTTATTACAACTTTGTTTGAATCCAAAGATGGACAATTTGGATTTTATTATGGCAATTTTCTAGCAGATGAGGATCTTGAAGATTAGGCATCTTTTTGAAATTTGCCTGAAGGTGCCATAAGGGCCTGATCATCTTATTAGGCAAGTTTCCAGAGCACATGATGCCCCAGTGTTGACTCTGGTTTTCAGAGAAGGCCAAGTCCCCCGGGGAAGCAGGACCCTGCAGTCACTCTCACTCTAGGTGGATGCCTAGTGGGAACAGCCCTGGAGAGGCCCAGGAGGAATTCTGAGGACCTCTGCTGGCCCACGCTTCCTCCCCAAGCCACTAGGTCCCCCTCCTAGCAGAGTTTCAGATCTCCGGAGAAGGGAGCAGTTCAAGGGCACTGCTATAAAAAGCTTTGATTATTGTTTTTGTCAGTTTACTTATAACATTTGAGACTTTTGAAAAAGTGATACGAACCCATGTTAGAAATTCTAGGACTACAAAAGGTTAAAGAGTGAAAATAAGTGCCCTCCGTCCATAACCATTTATCTGGGGAGCCAGTCACTGGCGTTGGTTTTCTGTGCCCTACCAGAAAATACTCCAACACTGCCCTCCCTGCACCTTAGTTACCTCCTCTGTGAGATGGCGATAATAACGCATACATCGAGAGGTCGTTGCGAGGGTTAAGTGAGCTATCTTTGTAATACAGCCAGAGCTATGTATGAATTTACAAGCCTTCCCGCTTTCTATCTGCAGTTTTGTGCCTTGGCACTAGGGGCTGTTTCCAGGAGACTGCTCCTCATCTTCTTCACAAACAGACCTCATTCTTTTTAAAGGGCTACAGAGCACCCTGGTGTGTGACTGAGCTCATTTACTTAACCGGTTCCCAGTGGGGCCAGTCTGCTCGTTTCTGGTCTCTGGCACCCATGGGTGTTTGCCGTACAGGTGTGAGCAGTTCTTTGGAGTTATCTCCTATTAACAGAAGCCACGCCAAATGTCATGGACATTTAGATCACAACTGGATGTTTCCTGGTTGTAACCAGAACACTCCGGACCTTTGCTGAGAGGGTCTCCTTCCCTTGCCTTGGAGAGGCCTGATCCTTAAGCTGCAGATAACCCATGCTCACTATCAAATGATTAGAGAATGTAACTTGGCAAGAAGAAAGAAGTTTCCATATCCCAGAGCAAGACAACCAGTAAACCAGCATTGCGCTGTAGAGCTTTCCAGATTTTACATACGGAATAGCCTTATTTTATTTACATATTATACAATATACATCCTAATTTTGTTCTCTACGCTATATAATTGTAATATAACGATGGATTCACGCCAGTGCACACAGCTCTACCACTTGTTTTTCTCACTTTCTGCAGACCACCACCTTCTACCCATGGGAGTTGGGGGAGGGCAGAGGAAGGTACGGAAGGGACAGGTAGCGAAATCAGAGAACGACAGCTCGGAGGGCATCCCCTTAACCTGTGGAACCACGTCAACAACCTTAGGAGTTACTGCTCCCATTTTACAGATGAAGAAACTGAGGCACGGTCACACGGCGTGTCGGGGCTGCCAGAATCGGAAAACCGTCTTGCCCCGCAGAGGGTTTTCTATCAAAATCCAGCCGGTCTCTGAGCCACCCACGGGGAGACGGCCCGAGTGCCCCGCAACCTGGGCTGGTCTCCCGGGGACCTGCACGCCCGGCCCCCCAACGTCCCCTCCCCGCCGCGCGCACGTCCCCGCCCCAAATGTCCCCGTCCCCGCGCACGGCCCCGCCCCCACACGGCCCCCCTCGCGCCCCGCCCCCCGCCGCAGGTCTCCGCGACTCCACTTCCGGGCGCCGAGGAGCCTTCGCGGCCCCCGGAGGTCCGTGCGACCCCGTCACCCACCTGGCCAGCTCCTGGGCGAAGCCCGCTCGGGCCCTCCTGGCGGACAGCGAGATGGGCGCCCCGCAGGGGGCGCCGGGAGGGCGGGAAGGGCGGTCCCCGCAGGCTCGGTCGGACGCGCGGTCCGGCGCGAGGGAGGAGCTACCTCGGCGGCGTCCGCCCCGCCCCCGGCCCCGCCCCGCGGGCGTCCTGCAGCCCTGGCCATGAGCTCCCGGGCCGCCCCGCGGCTGCCGACGCTCCGGCGACACCTGGGCCCCCCCGAGGTCGGAGGTTTGGGGACAGGCACGGGCCCGCAGGGTTCCTGTCCCCGGCCTGCCTGGGGGCGCTGAGCTCCCGGGGCCCATGAACCAGGGCTGAGCAGGGGAGAGCCGGGTTCCGCGAGAACACGGGAGCCCTCTGGGCACCCTGCCCCAGCACCAAGCGGCTGGAACTGAGGGGCTGGGCGACGGGGACAGTCGGCGTCCCCAGTGCGGGGGGAGCGGTGGGCGAGCGGGAGAGAATGAGGGGACGCAGGTCAGCTGTTCAGGAGCGTGCGGCCTCATCGTGCTGACTCGGCAGTTCCAGCAGCCGGGGACCCAGCCTGCCCCTGGGCGGTTTGGACGAGAGGACTCTGCCCTGTTTACCCACATCGCAGCTGGTGTGGACGTCAGGCTGGGCTGGGTGGGCACAGCCCCCAGGAGCTCACCCCGCCCGTCTGTGTGGCCCAGGGCCCTGTCATGGAGGCAGCCGGCAGCTCGCTGACCACACACGTCCTGGACACCGCCACGGGGCTCCCGGCCCAGGGCCTCCGCCTGCGTTTGCACCGACTCGAGGACCACGGCCAGCAGTGGACCGAGCTCGGGACGAGGTAGGAGGGAGGGCCTGGGGCAGGGTGGGAACCTTCCAGGGTCCCATCCTGAGACTGATCCCAGACAGCCAAGGATCGAGGCTCTGAGGGCTAAAGGGCGGGCTGACCGCTGCCCATGTCCCCTCAGCCTCAGGGGCCCGCGGCCTGGGTTCGCACGTCCCGGCACCCCCCTGCTGACTCTGAGCCCGATTCCTCACGTGAACACACGGCGATGGTGAGGGCAGCCGTTCCACCAAGCGTAGGCAGTCCTGGCACAGCGGGAGGTGTCGCACGCTTCCTCCAGCCGCACACCCCCCCAGCCTGCTTGGGGTGGGAGCAGGTTTCTACCTCTCCTTGACGGCCATGCCTAGGGCTCGGTGAGTTAAGGCCTGCGGTGGAAGCCAGTTAGCAGGTAACCTTGTGCCAGGCACGTGCTGAGCACTTTGCTGCATTCTCCACACACCTGTGGGCAGGCCCTGCAGTCATCCCTTCCACGGATGGGAAGACTGAGGCAGCAAGAGACAAGGTCACAGCTGGGATTCCCAGCCAGACCCGGCAAGCACTGTGCTCTTCACCCTCGCCCGACGTGGGCACTTGCCCTCTGCCCCAGGCGCAGGCTGTGCAGCGGGAAGGGTGTCGCCCAGGCCAGGGCATTGGGCCCTTGGATGGGCCCTGTGGGGGTTCCCAGACCCTCCATCTTGAAGGGGGCCGCACCATCTGGGGGTCTCCTCCAGCCAGGGGCTGTGGCTGGGTCAGCCCTTCACAAAGGCAGAGGAGCCAGGCGTCCGGGTCCCATCTGAGCAGCCAGGAAGTGCTGTGTTGCGCAGGAATCCGCGGAGGGTCATGTAGACCCAACCCCAGCCCCACACACTGTGCTTTCTCATCGCAGCTGGTCAGGACAATGGGAGGTCTTTGTGGGGTGACTGTGAGGAACCCTGACGAGGGATCGCTCCCTCCGTGCAGGCGGAAACGGGCCACCCTGTGGGTGAGGGTTTGGAACAGTTATTGAGCCAGAGAACCACACACAATGCACTAAATGAAAAACACAAGTTATAGAACAGTTGAATAGTATAATCCATTTTATGATTTGTTTTAAAGTTTGTAAATAAATATGCATAGAAGAAAATCTAGAAAAATATATGCCAGCTATAAAGTGGTTCTTGCTCATGGGGTAGACAGGGAGATTTTTCCCCTTTTGCCTCTCTGTATTGTGATTTCCTAAAAAGACAGTGCAGCGGGGCCCAGGGCTGCTCCAGAACTGCAGGCCTCGAACACGGTCCTACGGTGCCCCTGCTCGCCCGAGTCTGAGTGGGGCTGTGGGAGGTGTCTGGGGCACTGGGGTGGGGGTGGCTCCTCACCCCCATCTCTGTGGCCCCATCCTCGTCCCAGCTGCACAGACCTGGATGGCCGCTGCCCCGGGCTCCTGACCCGAGCCCAGATGAAGGCCGGCACCTACAAGCTCTCCTTCGACACAGAGGCCTACTGGAGGAAGAGGGGACAGGAGAGCTTCTACCCGTATGTGGAGGTGAGGCCATGGGCAGGGCAGAGACTCACTGTGACCCATGGGCCAGGTCCTGCTGGCCAGGCCTCCTCCAGGCAGTGGGCAGACTGGTCCTGCCCCTCCCACCTCTCCCGGGGCGGTGGTAGGTAGGTGAGCTCCAGAAGAAAGGTGTCCAGGCATCATCGTAGTTTACGAGGACACACCAGTCCCTGGGCTGCCCCTGGGTCAGGCTTTGTGGGGAGGCCAGGCCAGGCTGAGGGTGACTCATCCCCGCTTTGTAGACAGACGTCATCAGAGCCCAGACTCCAGCTCACTGGGCCTCACCTGCCTCCCCTTCACCTGGAGCTGCCGTCAAAGCATCGGACCTACCTGGGTTGTGGATATGCTGGCAGCCCAGGGGCTCTGGCCTCCCTGGGGCTGTCCCTCCAGTGGGGAGGATTCACCCCCACCCTCAGCCCTCAGGAAGTTTCCAGTTCTCCACCATGCTCCTCCCTGGACTGCAGCCCCACAGCCTGGGCTGCCGAATTTTCCCTAGGAGGGCTCAGGCCTGACAGCTCATGTACCTCAGGCCCCTTACCCCTCAGGTGCTTCTGTCTCTAAGGTTGTTTTCACCATCACAAATGAGACCCAGAAGTTGCACGTGCCTCTGCTGCTGAGCCCATGGTCCTACACCACCTACCGAGGGAGCTAGAGCCTGGCCTGGCACGAGGAAAGCCGTCTGCTCCTCCCTCTCAGCGGCTGAGCTGCCCATCGGCCCTCACCAGAGCGGGCTCTGTGCTCACTGTGGAGCAGCAGCGTCACCCACTTCCTGGGGAAGGTTCTGGGCCCCCGGCACTTCCCCGTGGGCAGCTGTACTCGGGTGTCAATAAAGTCCACACCGGCACCTGCAAAGCTGCTCTGTTCACGGGTCGAGAGGGATGCGTGGTTGGGCAGAATGTGAGTGAGGGGCTCTCGAGAAGGTGCTGTCGGCTGTGGTGGACGCCCGCGGGGAGGTGCCGCGGATGCTCCTCCAGACACAGCAAGAGGACAGCAAGGAAACGTGAAAAGCCTTCATTTGCTGACGATAAAATCTAAAAAACATAAACCTGCTGTCCTTGCTGTGGGAAAGGGGGTCTCATCCGGAGAGTGGTCCCAGGCTGGCTCTGCATCCTCAGCCCCGGCAGGGTGGCTACGTCGGGGTGCCCACGAGGCCCGCAGGGCCCTGGCCCAGCGTCTGCCCGATCACAGCTGTCTCCAAGGGCTTGAAGCCCACGTTGTCCAGGGGGACCCCGAAGGCCAGAAGCTTCGCCTCGTATGTGCGCAGCAGGTCGTTGTGGGCCTGTGGGGACGGGGTGACATCAGGGAGGAAGGTGCACCGGAGCCGGGCCCTGTGGCGGCACGCGCGTTCAGCCTCGCGGAGGGGCAGGCAGGACGGGGTCGGTGGGCAGCGGGGCGTGGAGGAGGACGCCAGCGTCTGTCAGCTGCTTGCCGTGCAGACCCCGTGCCAAGCACCTCTGCAAGTGTCGGCTCAGGCAGGCCACCACGGGGAGATGCTGTCCCTATTCCTCTTTCACAAGTGGGGAGACTGAGGCGGGGTAGGGACTCGGAGCAAAACTGTGCTCTGGGCAGGCTCTGGCTCCCGGCCGGGCGTTTCTCGTTCAGGCTCATCACACCCTCCCTGCCCTGCTGGGCACAGCACCAACTACTCTGCATCTGCACCCAGGGTCGGGAGCTGCCTAGGGAGGGGCGCAGGTCACCCCCATCCGTCCCAGGAGGGATGTGGCCTGGGCAGCAGCGCTGTGCCCCAGAGGACAGTGACACCTGCCCCGTAGAGCGAGGCATAAAGTGGAGACAGGTGGGGTCCTCGAGGTCGCAACTCAGCCCGAGGGAGGGTGGGGCACGTCCGTACCTTGCAGACCCGGGCCAGCTCGTACTGCAGGTCCTTGATGGTGCTGTTCTTCGACTCCAGAACCTCCTGGGGAGAGAGCGGACGGAGTGGGTGGTGCTCGGGGGGCTCTAAGGGGTCCTCGTGGACCATGTGCACATCCACACATGGGCGAGTCAGCAGGAAAAGGTCTCCAAGGGTCCAGAGAAGACAGTGAAGGAGAAAGGGAGAAACAGGAGGACGCCCCTGCGGTACCTGCATCTTCATAAAGAAACCACCGAGACCCGTGAGAAGTGAAGATGGGTGAGAGCAGGCAGTGCGCTAACCACACCGTGGAGACTGGTAGCTACGCACATGCGCAATTATTTAAATTTCTTGAACTAGGCAAGTGTATTTTTTTAAGAGACAGGGTCTTACACTGTGGCCCAGGTGGGAGTGCAGTGGTGAAATCACAGCTCACTGCAGCTTTGAACTCCTGGCCTCAAATGATCCTCCTGCCTCAGCCTCCCAAAGTGCGAGGACTACAGACCACCACACCCAGCCCCATATCTTCTTTTAGCAGAAAACAATTCTGTACCTTTTAAGACTTCAGCAGTGTCGGCCCCACCCAGATGTGGGCACGGGTCTGGCCACAGGCCGAGGCTTCCGAGGCTCCCGTCTGAGGGGCACTGCTGGGCCTGGCCTGGCACTAGAGCCATCTCTGCTGGCAACCGACCACAGTGCAGAGAAGCCTCCCAAAGCCCCACCTGCCCAGCCTGGGAACAGTCCCTGCAGAGGCCTCTGCCCCTCGTCCACAACCACGACCCACACTGAGGGCCAGTGGCACCCTGGCGGCTCGGCCCCACTGCAGCGACCATCGTGGGCCACCATCGTTTTATCACCTCACAGTGGTCGCTTGGCAGCACCGGGGCCTGGTCTGCTCTGAGCCAGCTCGCCCTCCCCAGGAGAGGTGGGAACATCCCTCCTCCACTGTCCAGCAGCGGGACCTCAGCCCCTCAGCTGCCTGTGCTCACGGGCACTGGCCCTGCCCTGGACAGGGCCCAGCGTTGAGCAGACAAGGATGAGCCTCCATCCCAGACGAGGCCCCTCCCAGGCGGCTTCACTACTTCAGGCCCCAAGAGCCGGCCTATCCCGGGCAACCCAGGGTCCCACGGGTGTTGCTGCCCACTGGGCCAGGACCTGCTGCTGCTGCTGCTGCTGCTCCCCCATGAGTGCCCCTATGAGTGGACACCCAGTGCCCTTGGCCAGAAGCGGGGGCATGTCGTCATCTCGGCCCCTCCCATCCCCTCCTCAATCAGCGACAAATCCTGTTGACTCGGCCTCCTGAGGGCTCTTGAACCCTCTGTTCTTTCCCACCCTGCACCAGCCCCCACCTGCCCCTCCGGCCCTGCATCCCCATCTGTGGCAGAACGATCGCGCTCTCTCTGATCCAGTCCTCCCTGCCCAGAACCTGCCACAGTTCCCAGCTGGCCCTAAACTCACGGGCACGGCTCACTGGCCTTTCAGCTTCACCCCTTCACCCCCAACACCTGGGGACCCACAGGACGGCTCAGCGAGGGCTCATTGCTCAGGCCTCAGACAGGTGGACATGTGGACAGGTGGGTGGGCAGAGGAGAGATCCCAGCGGGAGCATTTTAGAGATGAGGCGACTGGCTCGACAGCAGTCAATCCACGGGGCCTTGAGTCGGGGACGGGAGACGGCGTTTGTGCTCTGCTGAACTGTGTGCCGACCAATCACCTTAGAAATCCTGCCTGAGCTATTTCTCAGGATAAAAAATAACTTCTAGAGACAGTTGTAGAAGCCTCAAGCCAATAGCCCAGATGTCTGCTGCCCTGCAGGATGAGTCTGGCACAAGCAGCAGAGACAGGTGTCCTGTGGCCCCAGAAGGCTCCATGTCTGGGATGAGCCAACCTTGCTGCACTGGCCTGCTGGTCGAGGCTTCAAGAGCAGCTGTCCCAACACAGGGTAGCAGCTGGGCCCAGGGCGTGTGCGGTCCGTGTCCGAGGGCGCCACAGGCTGACAGCTACCAGTCACCCCAGCTGGCTGGGATTCCAGTGTCAGCCAAAGACCCCCCAGTCCTGCATCATCTGTTCCTCCTCTGACTCCCCCCAGCCAGGTCCAGGGAGCGGAGGCACAGGGCCAGCTCCAGAAGCTGGACACCCAGGAAGAGGCCACCGGCGAGGTTCTGTCAGAGGCTCCAGGCTCCTGACGCTCTCGCTGACCGCGTGCTCGTCTCCCCAGCTGGCCCGTGCGAGCGGAGGCCTCACCTGCTCTGTTTGCTGCTGTCCCCGACTCCAGGACTCCCCAACAGAGCACCAACATAAGCGATGGTGGAAAAAGACGGAATGTTCCAGGCTCTGCTCAGACCTCGCACCCCCAGCACCCACAAACGCTGGGTCAGGGCCCTCAGGCGCGCCCGGCCCTGCACTGTCCCTATCGTAACCGTCTGTCCTAAACCAGCGCATCTCAGGGGCCTCCCAGTGCCGTCTCTGTCCCAGGACAGGGGCAGTGCCCCAGGCTGGGAGACGCGGCCGACCCCTAGGCCCAGGTCTGGGTCAGTCATCAAACAGCTGAGCTCAGGCCCACAGAGGTTCCGAGAGCAGCTTTTCCACTCGCAAGCCCCTCCTCACGCTGCGCTTGGATGACTCGCGCCTGATGTGCTCAGATGAGCCAGGCTGGGGAACGGGAGGCGCAGAGGCTGAGGGGTCGCGAGGTGCCACGTGGTTACAGAGGAGCCAGGGAAGACCCAGGAGAGATTCTGAAGAGCCAAACTAAAGAGAGGAAACGGCCCATGCAGACAAGTGAGGGGCACCCCGACTCTGGGCCCCCCGTGGTTAGCCAAGGGGTCTCTGTGCCAGTCCGAGGAGAAACGTGCGGAGCTGATGGGTCCCACCACAGGCTGGGGCCACCTCCTGGGGGCAGGAGCCCGACCGGGCCTACCTCGAGCTTGCGGGACACCAGCGTCAGGGCTGAGGGGTCCAGGTTGGAAGCCGCCAGCACCTCGTTGAACTGCACCTCCTTCTTCTCCACGGCTGCGCTGAGCGCCTGCAGCTTGCGCTCCAGCACCAGGTTCTTGAAGCCCGTCTTCTGCTGCACCTCCTGGATGGCCGACGCGAACTTCCGGTAGAGCTCGTCCCGTTCCTGCTGCACCTGCATGGGGCGCTGGGGTGGGTGGTGAGGCCCCCCACCTGGGACGTCTGCCCTGCCTGGAACATGCTGCTTCTATGGAAGGGCCACCTGCTACAAGTGCCCACGCCCACACGGGTCCACACGTCCACACTGCCTGCTCCCCTTCCCTCTGTGCAGACATCCACACAGGGAGGGGGCAGGAGGGAAACACCGGCGTGAGCCCTCCTCCTGGGAAGGTGCTTCGGGAAGCCACAGGTGTCCTGGTGAGAGCTGCTCCACGGCTGGGTCGGGGCCAGCCTTGCCCCGAGTCAGGGCTGCGGACTCAGCCTGTGCCTGGCTGCCCCACGTGAGATGCAGGGCACTGTGCGGCCAGCAGGCAGCGTCTGCAGGGGGGGGCCCTGGGAAGGTCCACTGCCTCAGCCAGCAGTGGTTAGCAGACCCTGGAATCCCGTGAGCCGCCGGCGTGCCTGCCCCACAGATGGCAGGTCTAGAGCGCGGCCCTGGAGCCGACTGCCTGCCGGCTGGTAAAACCTACTCTGTCGCTGCTAACTCTTCTACTTGCTAACTGTGCGCTGTAAAAATCTAGACTTTACTGAAGGGTAAAAAATGGACACCCCCTTAACCCTAATTCCCAGAAGTCACCACTGTGAACATTGGTGTGACTCCTTCCAGAATGTTCTCTACACGTGAAAATATTTATTACTGTTTGGAAGAGACTAAGATCATGCTGAAACACCGCGGCTTTTTTCACAGCACGTCCTGTGATACGGTGTATCCCGGAGCACCTTCCAAAGCATCACATACATGTACCCTTTCTAACTTGTACAGAACTCCGTGGATTTGCTCAAGTCCAACTCCCTGTTCGTAGACACAAGGATTGTAAGTGCCTTTGGTCTCTGTATTTTGCTGGGAAATTCGAGCTCTCAGATCTCTAAGAAGCTGACACCGACTCTGGCACGTATCAGGAACCACATTCAAAGGAAGGAAAAAGTGGCGAAGAACACAGGCCCTCACCGGGCACATCTCTGCTCTCCCCGTCCCACTGGCGCCCACCTCAAAGCCAACAGAAGGGACAGGAGGGTCCCCGTCTAACACCACAGGACTCGGGGTCTCCCTGGCTGCCCTGCTGGCCCTTCCCCCAGCCGTCTGTGCAGGGACACAGCTGACAGCTGGCAGAGCCCAGCGATCCACGCCTGCAGGGCTCTAAGAGCTCGAAAGTGAGTCCAGATCTGATATGCCGATAGGTGCTGCTGAGGAGCCTGCTCTGGGGGAGACGCGGCCAATCCCACTGCTGCGGTCTGTGTTCATGAACTGCAACTAGGTGAGAAAAGAAAAGCAGCACCTACAGCTGCAGCTCACGGACGAGATGCTGCGGCCAGCACACCACAGACAAAGCCCCACACGCCCCGTGCGCAGCCGTCAGCCCTTGGCCACATCTTTGAAAATGCAGAGAGGCAGGGAAGGTGTCTTCGAGAACAGAGACAGGACCAAGCAACTCTACCACTCACTAGGAATGTCAGAAAGGCACCTTAAGTGAGATGTTTTCCAGCTGGTCACACCAGCAAAGGTTTGAAGTTGTTGGATCGGCACAGGCAAGGAAGGAGTCGAGTGGTCCTTTGGACACGGGCGGGAGCGTAACTCACAACACCCTCTGGGCAGACTCTCAGAACCCTGAGCTCAGACCCCTCGGACCCACAATCCACTGCTAGGAACTGACTTCCAAAAAAGAGATCTCACACAGCTGCATGAAGATGAGTTTAAAAGGCTGACTAGGCCGGGCGCAGTGGCTCACGCCTGTAATCCTAGCACTCTGGGAGGCCGAGGCGGGCGGATTGTTTGAGCTCAGAAGTTCGAAACCAGCCTGAGCAAGTGCGAGACCCCGTCTCTACTAAAAATAGAAAATAAATTAATCGGCCAACTAAAAATATATAGAAAAAATTAGCCGGGCATGGTGGCGCATGCCTGTAGTCCCAGCTACTCGGGAGGCTGAGGCAGAAGGATTGCTTGAGCCCAGGAGTTTGAGGTT
>CAUYRB010068252.1:0-22968 GCA_963574695.1 Propithecus perrieri
GATAAGGATGAAGAGATTTTGCAGATGTAAAGTTCTTAATCAGTTGACTTTAAATTACTCTAAAAGGTAGATTATTCTCATGGGCCTGACTTAATCAGGCAACCCTTTTAAATGTACGTCTGGAAATCAGAGAGTTCAAGCACCAGAGAAACTCTCTCTCTGCTGCTAAATCTGAAAAATTCTATAGTTGCAAGGAAAGGAGTTATGCCAAAAACATGAAGCGGATCCTTCCGTGTTGAGACCCTAGATGAGAACACAGCCTGGCTGGCACCTTCACTGCAGCCTTGTGAGGCCCTGAGCAGGGGACTTGGCTAAGTCATGCCTGGACTTCTGACCTAGAAAAATTGTTCAATAATAAATGAGTATCCCTTTAAGGTGCTAAATTTGTGGTAATCTGTTTTACAGCAATATTACACAAACAAATACAATGCTCTAAGCGGGACAACTACAAAGTCATTGAGAGGTATGTAGTGAGCAAAGAGGAAGAAAGTTCTATTGGACATTGTGGGCTGTTCTAGGACAAAGAAAGAAAGTTTAGGCTTTATCCTTAGCATATAACATGTGATGCCTGGTACATAGTAGGTGCTTAAATCTGTTGAATGAATGAATGAATAATGAAAGTATGTTTCTAAATAAAAGTGTTTAATACTAAACTGCCATCACCATTCTGTCCCAGATGATCAAACATTTCTTTAGTAGATATTTATTGACAGACCATTATATGCAAAGACCTGTACTGTTATTACAGGGTCAAGAAAAGTGATTTAGAAAGAGAGTCTGGCCCAAGAAGCAAATTTTCAGCCAAAACATCTACCGGAAACTTCTGGACCAGGAAAAAGCTATGTAGTTATACGGAGATTAAAAACTCTGTAATGAGGTATGGATACAACCCAGCAATCTGGGTCACAGATGAAAGTCTGATAATTTGAGGTTTCTCTTCAGAGTCTAATAAACTATCTGAAAAGCTGCCAAGTGCTAATCAAGTCTAAGGAAGACAGCACTATAATAAGATAACCACATCATCAAAGGCCATGTCGATAACGGATTGGAAGAAAGGAAATGAAGTGTTAAGAAAATTAGCAGGTCAATAACGATGGAGAAGTCAATATTGAAAATGCAAAGGTGTTTATAGATTGAGGAGTCATATTTCATGTGTCTTAAGTCAAGTCTTCCAGACTTCGTCTGAAAAAAATCTCTGGAAATTCAGAGAGGGTAAATGAAAACAATGAGGTCATCTTCTATCAGCTGGAGTGTGCATGTTACCCCTGTTGCCAATTAGGCATATATGGTGGCTAAGGTGCAGGCTAGAGTCCCGTTGCTGATGTTTCCAGGAGCTAAGGGTATGATCTGTAATTGCACAACCAGAAATGGCATTTTCAAAGAGCAAAATCAAAACATGAGGAAACAGCGGCTTCCTGAGCTCATACTTAGCCACATCCCTTCAAAATTAGCTAGGTTGGTTTACTGTCAAGAGTTTATTTGCATTTAAAAATACATGAAGATGTAGACTGGACTCCTTCTAAAATGCAACTCTGAGGTGTTTTTCAAGGGAAAATGTCCACACATTTTAGAATGAGACAATTAAGGATAACTTGTAAAGTTAAGCAGAGGGGTAGGAAGTAGCAGACACCTGGCACAACTGCGCATCAAATTGACACCAAATTTAGAGGCCACGAAAGTGTAAGGGATGAGACGGTGCATCTTAAAAATGGTTTTAAATACCACATCATCATCACTACCACCACCACCCTCAGCAGCTTTGCATTTCATGAAAGTGTTCATAGTGGGTCTTGTCTTAGTGTTACTTCTCAGATGATCCAACCCATTCTCAAAGAGATTACCTTACTTTTTTTGAGTTAGCTTTAGAACTCAACCCCAATGCTCAAATTAGCTACATAGATGACTGCTTCCTCCCAAAGTTCTATGAAAAATAAAAACAACACTGATTTTGTAATAGGAATTGCCAAATATTTTATATTGGATACTATGTTGAGTACGAGCAACCTTTTTTACGAGACTGACCCATTAATTTTCAAATAAACAAACAGACTTAAAAAAAAAAACTAGATGTGCAAATACAGAGACAATGGTTAAGACTTCTTGCTTTTTCTTATGTTTTGATAGACACGGTTCATGTTACAACAGACAACTGATATGTAAGTGATATAATCGCTCTTTGATCAATGTTATCTCTCATTTGAGATAAAAATGGCAGTTACTGGCAGAACCTCATAAAGAGAGAACACAGGCGCTTTCAGAAAGCAGCGCCTGAAATCAGATTACTACAGCTTCCCCTAGGATGAATATGCGTAAGAGGAAAACATTATGCACGTTTCTGGTTTTGGAAGCACCTAGGAATTGCTTGTCTCCTAAGGAGAAGAAAGTCTAAAAGATACAAAACCAAACAAGGGCAAGCATGAAAGGGATATGATTTCATTTCCATATCGTTGCTCCTGTGAGTTGATGAGTTTTGCACAGCTGATTGTAGTCTACAAGAAGGTGAGTTGGTGAATCTGTAATTTCTGACACCTCATCGCAGGGCATGAGAGGGGCAGTATTTTTCCCTGCCTGTCCATATGCAGCCTGCCAGCAAGGGAAGAGGAGGGAGGTAAATTAGATCTCTGCTTTGCTGCCTGGCTGTGCAGACTGTGTGTCTGAAAGCGGCTGTGGTCAGTCTGGGGCTATTTTCAGGGATGGCGTCAGAGAGCTCTGTCCCCCCAGCCTCACTGCATGAGGGCCCTGGCTGCCCTGCCTGTGCCTTACACATCACTGGTGGTGTAAGATGATCTAAGAGGGCCGACCAACAAGGAGTTTCTATTCGAATGGTTAGGTTTCACTTTAATACATATTACTTAAAAAAAATAAGCCTAGTACATCAAAGCTGTGATTTCACATACATTACTTCTTAAGATAAAGACAGGTTTTAAAAAGTGAGTTGGGAGTTGGTTTAATAAGAAATAATCATCCAAGTGGTATTTGGAAATGGCAAAATCACAAAGGCAGTGTGTTAATGGCTGAAATCTAGAGAACAATTCAGAAGATGATTTTCTTCTTATTTCACTGTGTTCATGATTTCTTTGTTGAGACTTCTGGTATTTGTTTTCATTTACAAAATAACTATATGCTTAAGGCATAAAATTTGGAGACATAGAAAAGCACAAATGAAAATCATAAAAATCAACCATAATGCTACCTCCAGTATAGTTAGGCTGGGCATGGTGGCTCACATCAGTAATCCTAGCATTTTGGGAGGCCAAGGTGGGAGGATCGCTTGAGGCCAGGAGTTTAAGAGCAGCCTGGGTAATTTAGAGAGACTCTGTCTCTACAAAAAAAATTTAAAAATTAGCCAGGCATGGTGGCATACAACTATGGTCCGAGCTACTTGGGAGGCTGAGGCAGGAGGATTACCAGAGCCCAAGAGTTTGAGGTTGCTGTGAGCTATGATGATGCCACTATACTCTAGATCAAGACTCTGACTCTTCAAAAAAAAAAAAAAGAAAAGAAAAGAAAAAAGATAAGCACAGTTAACATTTTGCTTTTTGCCTATCAGTACTTTTTCTGTCCTTTTATTCCCCATAA
Source organism: Propithecus perrieri (assembly GCA_963574695.1). Classification (NCBI taxonomy): domain Eukaryota; kingdom Metazoa; phylum Chordata; class Mammalia; order Primates; family Indriidae; genus Propithecus; species Propithecus perrieri. The sequence continues at coordinate 3,580 of CAUYRB010068252.1, forward strand.
AAATGGGGCTGTGCTTGCCAATCCTGTTTCATAGCTGGATTTTCCACCTAGCAATATCTAATGAACATTTTCCCATGTGATAAGCTTTCTTCTTTAACAACTCTTTTACTATTGTTTTATTGGATAAAAATATACCCTCATATGACTAAATAAAAATCTAATCAGTTAATCCTCTACTGTTGGGAATTAATCCTGCTTCCATTTTTTTCACTGCCACATAAAAGGCTGCAATGAACATTGTTGGGCTTAACACTCTTATACACATTTCTGAGTATTTACTTGTAATGGATTCCTAAAGGTGGAGCTCCTGGGTCAAAAGCTTTGCCAATTATAAAGGTGTTTTGCTGCAAATTAACAGATTACAGAAATATCACATGAATAATTTATTCCAAAAGGAAGTTATAAGAATATTCATTTCTGTAACATTTGTGATACATTATCATTACAAATGTTATCTTTCTTTTAAAAGACTTTTGCTTGCCAATACACTCATATAACTTAGATTACTAAAGAAATAGAAGTCAAAAAATCGTAAATTTAGGATTCTTTCATACTATATTTTTGTGTGTGAATTACCTGCAATATTCTTTTCCCTGATTTCTACTCATACGAAACTCTGAAATAGTAATCAAACTTAGGTATGAATGTAGAGTATACTAAATGACTTAAGTATCCCTGTCCCAAGAAGTACTTTCCTTTAGCTTTCTTATACTTCTCTTTTGGCTAAGGGAATGATCATTATTCTGGGGAGACATTATTTTTGAATATTATGATAATTTTTCCTAACTCATGGAGAAAATGTTAAAGGTAAAATGAGTTGAATGAATTCAATTTTTAGGAGAAAAGGGTAAAATATGGTCCTGCCACTTAACTCTATTCAACAAGCTGAAAAACACTGAGATAAGACAGGAAATGGCATAGCAATGTATTCATTCCAATGATGCTGATGTTTGAGCAAGAACAGAAAACTTGCATGATAAGCTATTGCAATAAGAAGAAAAATTAATCCCTAGAACAATTTTGTACTTAGCAGGTTTAGGAAGAGTTGAGTATCTCCGTAATTTTGAATCTTACTTATAACTCAGGTGGGTGATTTTTTAATCTTTTTGAAGCTATGACACCTTCTTGTGATGGAGAAGCTGGTGGAGGTGGTAAGTGGTGGTGGTAGAGACACCTGCCTATCCCATTCTAAAACTGCCACATGAAACCAGGCGCAGTGACTCACGCCGGTAATACATGACTCAGGAGGCCGACGCAGGATGATTACTTGAGGCCAGGAGTTTGAGACCAGTCTAGGCAACATAGTGAGACTCTGTCTCTGAAAAAAATAAGAAAAATTAGCTGGGCATGGTGGTGTGCACCCGTAGTCCCAGCTACTCGGGAGATTGAGGTGGGGGGATGGCTTGAGCCCAGGAGTTTGAGGCTGTAGTGAGCTATGACTGCACCACTGCACTCAAGCCTGGGTGACAGAGTAAGACCCTGTCTCCAAAAAATAAATTAAATTTAAAAAGTGCTACATGAGATGCAGGAATATTTTAAATAGAAAGAACAATTAAATTTAATTTTATGTTGAGATTTATTTGAGAATTTCAAAATAATTCTGGACCCATCACAGAAACCCTTAACCTCCAGGTTGACAATCAATGCTTTGAACTGAAGTTGGCTAAGAGGAAAGCAGATATCAGGAATATCTTTGAATGATATGCATGTATTACATTATGAAATGCTAAATAGACTACTTCCTAAAGCATCCAGAAAATTCTAGGTGAAATGTAACAGTTGATAAGAACCCTACCTACTAGTTAAAATAATTTACCATTATTCATTTATTAACTCAATAAGCATTTACTGAGTGCTCGCTATGTGCCAAGAATTGTTTCATGCACCGGGAACATTAGTCAACAAAGCAAAGATGAATCTAAGAGTTCTTAGAAGGGGAAGGGCAACAAAACCACCAGGAAAGGAGGCCCTTGTTTAAAATGCAGCTTCCTAAGTTCTACTCTGAGGCTGCAGAATGAGAATCTCTAGGGGCTGGGGCCTGGAAATGTGTAGTTTAAAAATGCTCCCAAGTGATACTCACTAAAATTTTCAAAGACTGCGAAACAGGCACTTAATAAATATTTGTTGAATGAATGAATGTAACAGTGATATTAGGTAGGAAATCAAGATCTAGGATACCTCGCTCCCCAGCCCTTCATCCAGAACAAATATAGCCTCAGTTTTAAGGTGGGTCCAAGCAGAACCTCGGCTCGCCTTCTCAGATCCACTTGGAAATTCACGATGTGACTAATATGTGGGTCTGATCAAACTCAGGTCTCTGTAAGCGTTCCATTTTAAATGATTACTCTCGACGTCCAGGTGCTAAATCCGGTTGTCTCCCAAGCTGAGGAAGTGCAAGTCCCTCAACTGGTGAACACCAACTATCTAAATGGCATCTTTTTAAAAAATATCCTTATTTTGATTTTTAGCACTTTTGACACATGGACACCAGGCCTTACGCCTAGAGCCAACTTACCCATTAGATACAATAAGCTCAGTGCCTAGGACCCCTGAGACTTTTAGGGGTTCACAAAAATGTTTTAATTTCTTTTAAGATCAGAAGAAAAGCATGACTATAATCTAGCCTGAATCATATTAAACTTTTAACCAGTGCAGTCGTAAGATATAATTTTTAATTTTTTTTTTAAATCGAGAAGTGGTCCTCAGAAGTTATAATGCGGCTCTCTTTACCCACAGCTTGGGGCCCAGGTGAGAGACACCTTACCTGGCAGGCATTGTACAGGAGCTGATGTTCGAACTTCTTGATCCCAAGAATGTTCTGGAACATCTCATAGAGTTGCTCCTTGCTCAGAATCAGCTCGGAGGCCGCGCTGGCTGTCATCCGGGCCTGCTGCTTCCTGGGGTCCTCTTCCCCACGGTAGATGGCATCGAACTTGGCCATCCAGGAGCTCAGCACGGTCTCCTTGCTGAGGCCGTCGATCTCGGGCAGGCTGCGCACCCTCTTCTCGATGTGCTTCTTGAAGACCTCCCGAGAGTCGTTGGCGGAGCAGCCCCCGCTCTGCACCATGCGGGCCACACGGTCGCTCTTGAGGAACACCTGTGCAAGACCAGGGCCAGGACAGACAGTAAGAGAGTGGGCCATGCAGGGACCATCTCCTGGGGCTGGGCACTGGGCCAACCCCCTACATGTGCATCACAGGAGGCGCTGCCATGGGTCCCATCCTGCCCCCCAACCTCCTAGCCGGGCAAATACAGGCAAGTCACTTACACATTTTGTTTCTGTGTCTAAATCTACTAAATGAGAACAACAGTTGTACTCACCAGGTTGCTGCAAGGACTAAATGAGACAATAATATGCAAGGCAGCATATAATGTACAGACTCTGTGCTCAGACTGTGTGGGTTCTTCCTCTGCCACTTAGTGGCCGTGTGACTTTGGGCACGTTAACCTCAGGATTTTCATTTACAAAATGGGGATGACAGTAGTCCCTATGTCATAGGTATTTTAAAATGAGGCTTAAATGAGTTAATGTGTGAAAAGCACTGAAAACAGTTCCTGGCACATGTTAATGCCAAATGAGTTATTGCTGTCGTTATTATTAGTAGTACGTATAAAGTACCTGGCATGATATCTGCACATAGCACTGAACATTCACCCCTATTTGTCTCTCATTTTATCCCCTCCATGATACTTATCATTAATTAGAATTAAACCAGTACTGGGGAAATACACATTTAATTATCTACTTCTCTTCCTGAAATAGAAACTCCACGTGGGCAAAGACTGTCCTTCTTATTCCCCACAATATCTTCAGTCCTTAGTATAGCACCTGACACTTTTAAAGTGAATTAACAATGAACGTTGGTGTTATATTCTGTTTATTTTGTGGATGAAAAACCAAGGCTCCGCAGAGGGGAAGGACTTGCTCTTGGTAACTCAAATTGTTTGACTACAAACATGTGGTCTTCATACTTCACCCTGGTTCCTCCCTTCCCTCTGGGGCTCTCCTGCCCGGTGGAGAACCCCTGGTCATTTTGCTGGCGCTGCCTGCCTCCTGGGACCAAGCCATCCATTAAGAATGTTTTACTTTCGCCCCACTGCCCACCATTTGGAAGCCTACACCAGCTACACGGTTCTGGGTGTAATACAAGGCAGCGAAGCTGCTGCTTAGTATTCACAGAGAGGAAACATCTGACACTTTTGAGCTGTGTCCTGGTCACACTTGAGAAGGTGCATAAACATCCTTCAAGAGGCAGAGCAAATGCACGTTCCCCTGTCAGATTTCAGGGATGCCCTTGTTGTCCGAGAGACAGCACTGCTTGGGGGGCCACTCATGCTTCACGCTTTACCACCGAGCTTCCTCGAGGTGGGGAGATGATAACAAGGTGGCCTCCATTTACTGCTGACTTTAATGAACTAATTTGGAAAGGAGGGCTGAGATCTCCTCCCCAGGGTCGAGACCATGGCCTGCTCTCCCGTGCCTGGGAACTGATGCCCAGTTGAGACCTTAGAGTTCATTTGAAAAGCAATTATAGAGAAACAGTTTCAAATGAATCCTCAAGCCTGATGAGCCTTAATGAGCTAAAGAATTCACCTGAAAACCTGAAGCGCTTACTGCAGATGTTTGCTCCATCTAACCAAAACATCATGAGTCTCAGCCACAGATCTCAAAGACCACCACGGTTTTCAGGCAAATGGAGGAAGTCTCTGGAGAGGCCATGTAGCATGTGGCAGGAGCTGTAACCATGATCCCAGCCCAGCTCTGCCACTAAGTTGCTGGGTGACCCTGGGGAAGTGACCTCCCCTCTCTGATTCTCCAATTTCTTATCCGTACACTGAAGGAGTTGAACTACAAGATTTTGGGGTTGTCCTTCCCACTATGATCATTGTTATCTTCCTCATGTACCCATCTATCCTTTCTTTGGGTACTCACTAGGTGGTACCGGGTGCCAGGGATACAATAGTGAGGAAAACATAGATTCAGCCCTCAAGAAGTACAATAGACATTATCCTAGTAATTCCATACAAATATAATTACAATCTGGAACAAGCTCTGTTGAGGGAAGGTACAAGTGTCTTTGGGTGTCTGTAGCTAGGAGGCTCCTCCAACATGTGGTCAAGAAAGCCTTCCTGCAAGAAAACACCTTTGAGATGACATGTAAAAGACAGATTGGTAAACAGAGAGCTACAAGGTATTGTAGAAAGAAGGAACAGTACATGTAAAGACGTTGAGGGCCTGAGGACATGAGGAGGAGCCAGCGTGCCTGTGGCAATGGGGGACTGGGGGAGACTGACGCAAAGTGGGCCAGAAAGTGCCAGGCAGCCAAGGCCATGGGAGGAGGCTTTAGGTTGCTGGTCTGCATTTTAAGGGCACTGGGAAGCCCTTGAAGTTTTTAAGTTGGGATGTAGCATAATCCAGTTCACATTCTCTGGTTTTTTTTTTCTTTTTTTTGAGACAGAGTCTCACTCTGTTTCCTGGGCTAGAGTGCCGTGGTATCATCATAGCTCACAGCAACCTCAAACTCCTGGGCTCAACTAATCCTCCTGCCCCAGCCTCCCAAATTGCTAGGATTACAGGTGTTAGCCACTGTGCCCAGACTCTCTGGCTTTAATGTAGAAAACAGACTGAAGGGAGCTGAGATAATAGGGAGGCCGGTTGAGAGGTGCTCATAGGAGTACAGGTGTGGGATGATGGCGGCGGGGACGCAAAGGGGTTAATTCTTCGCTTTCAGTTCTAATAAAGGTCAGAGGGAACTTGGAAACATTCAATTGACAATGAAGCCATACTCTCCTCCCCATGTGACCACCCCCGTGTCCCACAAATGTGGAGCAGGCCCCAGTTATAAACTCCCAGCCCCCTTTTCTTTTCCCCCAAAGCCCTCCCATAGCTGCCATCTGTCACTGTTTTCGTGACTGTTTAGTAAATATCTGAATCTCCAGCTAAACTCTAAATTCCAGGAAAGCAGGGCTGTGGCTGTTTTTTTCTATTACTTCTGAGTGCCTGAGATAGCATCTGGCACATAGCTGGTGCCGAAGGAGTGAATGAACAGTAAGAACAAAGCAGACTTCTCTGGCAGAGACCCTACTGAGTAAGACAACGTCTGGGTGGGGGCAAGAAGGTAAAGATAAAATCAGCAGACACAATACAGTGGTCTTTCAAACATGATTTTCCATGAACCCTGATAACAAGGGTAAGAAATAAGGATGTTGGCACTCTGCTCCCAGCTGGCGTCCAACACTGGCAGGGTGACCCCTGAATCCTGGACATGCCATCTGCTTCACATCGTCCCTTCCTCTGTGCGCAGTAGTCACTCCACGAACATTTGCTAAGCCACTGGTGGATGACCTTGTCACTTAACCTCCATCAACCTCACTCTCCTTCCCTGTCCCAGGAAGTTAATCCAGCCGCCCTTCTTTGACAAGGATCAAACCAAGAGGACTTCGAAATGTGTCTGACCCACGCTAAGATCTGACTGCCAGGCCCCGGAAAGAGGGGAGACGGGTGGGATGTCAAGAGCATGCAGGAAGGAGGCTGGAGACTGAGGAAGTAGGAGAGGTGAAGTGCCCCAGGGAGATGAGACAGCCTTGGCGAGACGGGGGCAGCAAGAAACTAACTTTCCAGGCACATCATCTGTCTCGGCTTCTCAGTCGACAGAAAGGATGTGGGGCCTGGGCCAGCCTCACCCTGTAATGAACACAGGCACTAAGTACCAATGTGCTTGTGGGTCTCTAAAACAACAGTCGGAACTCATTTGTGCTGGGAGCTCTGTCTGTATCGTGTGTGTGAGCGTGTGTGTGTGTGTTTCTATTTTTTAGTGGCTGTCCCAAGGGATTTCAACCCCAGGCGCCGTTCTATTTGAGCACATCCATAAATCCTCCCTACTTTTCTGCCAACTTCCAGACAGGTCATAATGAGAGATGGAGGATGAGCAAATAAATACGGAATCGTGAAGGGCAGTCAACTCAGCAACTTGCCCTCATCCATCAGTCCTTCCCTCCACCCCCAGAGCCAAGCAAGCTCAAGGTTATTTTAGACACACACACAAACACACCGGTACTTAGCAGCTGTACACGTTGCGTGGGAGGTTGGTCCAGATCCCATTTTTTTGCTGATAGGCTGAGAAGCCAGGACAGATTCCTTTCTGCTCTGCAAAAGCATATCGTTCCAAGATAGACAAGAAAACCCCCTAGATGTCAGAATTAATAAGGTTTTAAAAACCTACAAACAAATCTTGTTTCTATGAATAAATGGCACACAAGTAGTGGAAAGAGTAGACATTATGTTTAGAAACATGGGCCCTAGAGTCAGAACTCATGGGTTCAAATCCTGGCTCTGCTACTTGCTAGCTTTGCCACCCGAGCAAGTTACTTTATCTTCCTGGCTTTAGTTTCCTCACCTTTAAAATGGGGATTATAACAACCTTCCCTTGTAGGATTTTGGTAAGGATTCAATGAGATCATGCATGCCGGTTGGTTAGTCTGTTGCCTATCACAGGGTAAGAATGTAATAAAAGTTAGCTGTTTATTTTTTAATAGAATATCGTGCAGCCTTGAAAGAAGATGTATATGTTTTCATTGGCATCCAAAGATGTCCATGATCTATTGGTAAACCGGAGCCTTCCCATGGCAGGGGTGAGGTGGGGCTGGGGATGGGCATGTGACCTTGGATGGAGAACCCCTTAGGGAACAGCACAGTTCCTGTCCAAGGAGATTGAAAACAACCGTGCTACATAAGAGAAGTGGGTTATTAATATTTTGTAGTAATACTAATACTTTGTAGTAATTTCCCATCTTGATATGGAAGTCAAATAGCTATCTTGATATGTATAAACACATTAAAAATACCTGGAAAGATATGTGCCAAGGTTTAATCACAGTTATCTAGGACGATGGGATTGCAAGTTTAACTGTTTAGAGATTTTTCTATATTGTCTGGCTTATTTTTATTATTAGCATGTTTATTTTCATCATCATTTGAAGTACCTATTTCTACCTGGGAAAATACAAATTTTACCTTCTTTGAGACAAGGTGCATGTAAATATCTAAAATGAAATGTATTTTTAGATCTTAAAAATATTCTTCACCAAAAAGTAAAGGATCTTGGGGCAAATTCCAAAAGCAGATCCAGGGCCATGACCTTGTGGTAGGTGGTGGTAAGTTAGGAGCAAAAGCAGTTTCCTTTTTCTTTTCTATACCCTTTTCCCCTCTCCAGCTTACACCTCCCTTACCCCATGCCCAGGCCCCTCAACTAGGGAGTGAATTGATTCTATCAACTTTTTAACTCTCTTCTATTATTTCTCTGCAGCATATGGGTACCACACCACCATTCTCCCCCTCCAAGCTTAATATACTCATAATGGAATTTTCCAGGTATATATAGTCTCATTTAATCTTGAGAACAATTATGCAAGGAAAGTCCTCTTCCAGATGAAGAAACTGAGGCTCAGACTAGAATTCAACCCCATCTCTGTTGAACTCATCCTCTTAATCATTCTGTCCTCTGCCCCCTCCTTGCTGGGCTTTCCCCACAAGAACAAATGCCTTTAAAAAAGGCAAAAGAGCAGTTACTCTTCTCGCTGGGATGTATCTGTTTTAAGGCCATGGAGTAGTTACGGTAGTTTTGCTTATTAGAAAACATATTGTTTCATCTTAGACAAATAGCTGGTATGACCAACATACTTTTCTTAAACAGAAAAGTTCAACCATAAAAACTAAACAAGATATGTGACCTTATGTCAAGGACATCTGTAGTTTTGACTTGTCAACTGTGCTCCCCCTTCTGATAACAGTACCTCAGTCTTCCATGAACCATTTTCCCACTGCACACAGTGGGACCGTCAATCACAGAACCTTGTCCTTCTTTAGCCAAGCGGAGGGTTGTGACCTGAGCTTGACCAATCAGACTTCAGACTCGGAGCGGCACAAGAATGGATCGGGGTTGGAGTACATTCAGACCAATGATGGGGTGTCCATTCTATCTTGCTACCTGAATCCCTGAAGTTAAACTGCTCTGGTTTGTTCTTTTCTGAAGCTTAGTTATTTCCTGTAACAACAACAGCAACAACAGCAAACCACTGTTGTTGCTGCCGCTCCTGTAATTGCTGTGAGGACTATTATCATTATTAGGGCTTAATTTGACCGCAGTCAGTTTCTGTTGCTAGCAACTGAAGAGTTCTGTCCCAAACAACATTCAAAGCTAGTTTGACAAAAATCAACCAGGCCTTTGTTAGAGAAGATCAGCTTTAAAATCTCCCCCAAACAGAACTCAATCATAGCCGCGCCACTGGCTGAAGCCCAGACATCAGCTGTAGTGTTCTCGCATGACTTCTCACGTGCCTTCCACCACACCTGATACGCTCACTTCCCTCCAAGTCCCCTCTTGTTTCTTTCCAGGCAGGATTTGAGTTTTGTAAAACTTTTCCATCCACCTCTTTTCTCTGATGCCAAGACCAGCGTGTGAAGGAACAAAATCAAGCAGGCAGGTGAGGAGGTGAGTGGGAGGAGGGAGGGAGGGAGGGCTTGTATTTTAGACATTTGTCTTGAAAGACTGGAGTGTTGGAAAAGGTGTGGGGAACGTGGAGAAACGGGTGGCCTCCTGAAGTCATGCCTTGGGGCCAGGGATGTGAGAACAGGACGCAGTCACCAGGCCAGATCTCAGAGCATCCACCCCAGCCCCAAGCCCTCAAAGCCATAATTGAAGAGATTACAGGATTAATCTGCTGCGTGGCTTGATTCCTGACAATCAGGGCTACCTGGAAAGGACAAAATAAACCTGTACACTCTTGAGAGCCCTGGGGAACCCCAGTCTCCTTTATCCCAGCCCCACTCAGGGTCCTGTCCTCACCAGCCTGCTGTTAATGGTGGTTGGCGTGGTTCAGACTGGGCTGGATGGGCACAGATGGAAAATGGACATCACCTCCTCACTCCTTTTGCTTCTAAAAACCTGCTCTTTCCTACTCCACCATGCTAACAGATCATTACAGTTGGCCTTCCGTATGCGTGGGTTCTGCATTCAACCAACCATTAAACAACCAACCGTGGATCAAAAATATTTTTAAAATATTCTCAAAACATTAAAATGCAACCATAAAAATAATGCAAATAAAAATCAATGCAGTACAATAACTATTTATATAGCATTTACATTGTATTATGTCTTATAAGTAATATAGGGATGATTTTAAGTAAACAGGAGGATATGAATGGGTTATATGAAAATGCTGCACCATTTTATATCAGGGACTTGAGCATTCCAGGGTGTTGGTATCTTGGGGGGAGAAAGGGGTGGTGTCCTGGAACCCATGCCCCGTGGATACTGAGGGGTGACAGTACTGCCTTAGCGAAACCAAGTCAATGCCTAAAACTGACTTTTTCCAGTAATCTCAGAATTTTTTTTTGAAAAAGTTACACTATTTATTTTTTAATGTCATTGATAGTAAATTGGAATGCGAAGGTGTGGTATGGTTGTGTGAGAAAGAGGGAGAGGGAGGGAGAATTTCCAAGGAGTAAATCTGTTGGTTTTGTTTCCTGAGCATACCCTCTTCTGGTAAAAAGCATCCTAATTTCTTATTGGGAAACTGTTGCACTTTCAGTGCAAATGGTTCCAGTGGGGCTGAGCCTACACTCAGGCTTCAGAGGTGGTATCTTCCTAAGCCTCATTCCCCCCATCTATTTCACCCCATCCACTGTGATTGGCTCAAGAAGGGATCCATGTCAGTCCAACCAAGTCACGCTGAGCCTTTGCTGGAACTCTCAGCAACGAGGTGTTCTCTCTGTTCCTGGGGTTGCTAAATGGGTAGGAACTGCCCTGGGGCCAGGAGGGTCCTCCACATGAAAAGAACCTGCCCAAGAATGAAGGCAATACACAGAAGAGCACAGATGAGATATGGGGGGGAGATACCCATCCTGCTGGTATTTTTGGAGTCTCAGAATCCAGCCATGGCCAAATCCAAGTCTACCATAGACTTTTAAGTTACTTGAAAAAATAAATCTCTTTTTAGGCTTAAGCCAGTTTGAACTAGGGGTCTGTCATTTGTACTCCAGAGAGTCCTAACTAAGATAGATATGGACAGAGAAGTAATTGGATCCCAGAATAAGATGGAGGAAGAGATATTAGTTTATCCATAGCCCAAGAATGAAAGGAGAAAGGGAAGCCAAATCGACTTGGAGCTTACCCAAGTAAAGTGCTCATCGTAATCCTTTGACCGAGGATCTTTGCTTTAGAGGATTAGACTTCCCTGGAAAAGTGAATCTAAGACTCTCTAAAGCATTACTAATGAAGGCAGCAGTTAGATGTTAATATCCCACATTCTTTCCCACGTTACTCAAATGCTAACATTAAATATTCAGTAATTTCTCAATGCCCGTATTCTCATCAGGCTAAAAAAAAGCTCTTCCAAATAAACTAACCACTATGGAGGAAAATGTAAGGATCACTATAGATATGGTGGTAATTTCCAGAGACTCATTAGTGCACTGATGACTATTAATTTTCAAATTTAATTAATAGAAATGACACTTTCTTTTAATTTATGCCATTAGTCAAATGAGCTTTCTAATTAAGATTTGCAGTCTACAAACTTTTACACTCTGGTATATGACTTTAAACATGGAAAACTATTGGTAAGGGTTTGCCTGGTCTGACAAGGGGTCTCCCATTACTCTCCCACTGGCTTTTAGAACTTTAAAAACAGGGAAAAAATTAATTTAATTCCCAGGCAGTTTCTAAACAAAATCTTTGTTTAATGTATTCAAATTATTCCCTGCCATACATCATTGTGATTCCAAATCTCATTTCTACTCCCCGTGAAATTCAACCAAAAAATTGCACCACATCAGATAAAGCAGCCAAGTTTGACATTCATTGAAAATAATAGATGCTAACTGTAAACTCAAAAAAGATTTACGTTCAGACAAATATAAAAATAAACTTGACTTCTAAGATAGATCCAAATAGAAATTTCCTTAAGGAAATGGTGTGTAAAATCAGTCTGTGGTTGGACCTAACAAACATCACAGAGACAAAGGCTGTTTACTATTAAATGCTAATTAGCAAACCAGTCAATAATATTTTCACAAGATCTAATTGCAATCTTGTTCTATTGTTTCCATGAAGGAAGGAGTCAAGTACTTTAGCAAGTGGGAAGGAGAGTTTTATTAAATCAGGATTTCTCCACCAAGGCTTCAATCAATTAACATAGTGAAAGCATCTGTTGTGGACTGGATCATCCAATGGGCTGGATATGCTTAGAGCACCAGCAAAGCAGGAGCACCAACATTTTTGTTGTGAAAAATTTTCTATATAATAATTAAAGAAAGGAAAGAGGGAAGGGAGAAAATCAGATTCTGTTAGATTTTCTTATACTTATTTTACAGTTTATCATTATTATTTGAATTGCATATGGCAGCATACCATAAGCTTTCAGTGCTTTGGAATTGGTTTCTAATTAACCTAGACTTGACAATGGATAGATAAGACATTTGGGCATAGGATTCCGAATACACAGAATATTTATCTGGTTCACATTAAAATAGATTAATATAAAGTATTCTTCTAAGTATCACAAGAATGGAAAAACAAACACCACATGTACTCACCATTAAACTGGAACTAATCCACCCAAAAAAAGTGTCCAACTATGATACATTTAACATTCTGTATCTCTAATTAATATGTTGAGATATTAATAAATAATCTGTGATGTTGATATAATCTAAACTACTCAAGACTCAGGTAATTTCATCTTCTTGATTTGTTCCTTAACAACCACACATATTGTTTATTATATTCTTTTCCATGTGTTCTTAATACAAAACTACTAGATCCACTTCCTCTAACAAATTTTGACCAATAATTATTTACTTGTTTAAAGAGAGCAAACGAATCTGTTATAGCTAACTATAATGATGGTATCTGCCTTTCTTTTAGTCATTTATATGAATTTATCACCTCTTTAATTTTAACATAGTTGCTTAAGTCTAAACAAAAGTGTGTGTAGTAATTTGTATGTTTCTTTCAAGGTATAGATTAGGAGTGTTTGTACTTAGACCATTGAATGTACATATGAAAATCTGTTCCCAAAGTTACTTTAAAGTGCATTTGAAATGAAAGCTATGATTTCATTGAATATGAATGAGATTTTACTGATACATTAAAATGTTTTCATTTTATACAATAAAAAATAAATAAAAATTTCAAAAAGTATAATAAAATGTCTTTCAATGACCAAATAATCATTTTTGAAAATATGCATGTCAGGAGAGCATTGCCAATAGGAAGGAAGGGCACGTCCACTTCATTAATGACGTACAGACAATAGCCAATATGCACATTGAGAAAGACTACTTACACAATTTAAAAACATTTGTGGAATTGCAAATCCGCCTTACTGATAAATAAACCTCTGAGGTCTAGTGGTGACAATTTACCTGGATATATACTCAGGACATAGTCACTCTTTTATCAGTTTTCTCTAGAGAAGAGTACTGCATTTTGGACAGTGTTCTAACCTCCAGAAAAGAACGCAAAGTGGCATTTTAATAGAAAAAATAAGGACGTTCATGAAGCCACTGCCCTTGGGAAGTGTTAACATGCCTCAGAAATAGTGTAAGCGGTGGGAAAATGCTACCGACTCCCTGAAGTCTTAGGTTGTGACATTTTAATAGCTGTGTGACCCTGAATTAACTGACTTAATCTTTCTGACCCTCAATCTCTTCATCAGTAAAATGGGACTATCATCAGGACCTAACTCATAAGACTGTTATAAATCATATGGAAAACACCCAGCACATTGCCTGGTACAAAAATCAATTGGTCAACAGTAGTGTATATTTACAGTTTTCCCCAAAACAAAATGCTGTTCCTCCTTAACAGTGTAACCAACCACCAAGCCCTCTACCTCAAGAGGGATAATCCCGTGGAATGCCAAAGCTGCCATTCCCAATGGCCAGTAGCTCAGAACTTCTACATGGTGATTCTTACCTCGTAGTAACTCTGGACAGCATTCATGAAGGCTTCGTCAGCCACAATCTGGGTTTCCCCATTGAGGAAAGCTTGAAACCGGTCCTTGACTGTCTGCAGCTGCTGTTTGCTGATCTGTAAGGAACAGAGAAAGAGGGGAGCATGAGAACTTGTTTGTGACAAGGATCATGGTTACCTTATGCTGAAGATGCCAGGCCCATTAGTATGGTGGAGCTGGCTTGCAACAGGTGTGTGAGAGCTGATTGTTAAATTTATGGAAACTCTTGTGAGCCAGTGTTAAATGTATCCATAATTCAAAAATAATATAAATTACAGTTAAATAAATTATATGGAAACAAAGGTGATACATTTGTGATACTGAAAATTCATTGCCTCTTGATTATTTTACCACATTTTACTTTCATCTGTGCTTTTGATGTTACTTACATCTGTGGTATTTGCATAATGGAAATGATATAGAGGATTAGACTTCCCTGAAAAAGCGAATCTAAGACTCTCTAAAGCATTACTAATGAAGACAGCAGTTAGATCGTTAATACTCCACATTCTTTTCTGTTACTTAAATGCTAACATTAAATATTCATTAATTTCTCAATGCCTATATTCTCATCAAGCTAAAAAGCAGCTCTGCCAAATAAACTAGCCACTATAGAGGAAAATATCAGGATTGCTCTGGAACAAACTATAGTGTCACACATGTCTTCCCAACTCCATACTCAGTAACATCTCCTTGGCAGCTTCACTTAGTCTCAGTGTGGGAATATTTACACAATGGAAATTGGCAAATGCTATAGTTTTTTTTTCCTAAGAGATGATTGTTAAACATTTAATAGCAAACACCCCCCTGCACAGGCCCCTCAGATGGTCTGAAATATCTTGCTAAGTGCAGTATAGCTGTATGCAGGGGTTCTGAAACTTTTTGCTATTGTTACATCCATGATCACATGATAGATGATGTTTGGTTAGAGGATACACTTCCAGGATGTGCAATTCTCTGCCTTATCAATCCTACCTTTCTTTCCCTCTTAGGAAAACATTCCTAAAACATTCCTGACTATTCTCCCTCCTTCACCTCTTATCTGCCTGTTATTCAGTATCAGTATGAGCACCAACTTATAAAGCCCTTCCTAACCCCTAGCCCAGGGTAGGTCTTCCCGCTGTGTGATTCCACAGCACACCATTTAACTACTTATTAGTTCTGATCAAATGTGTTAGATGATTTGTCTTTTCCTGCCATCTTGTTCATTGATGTTTCCCTGGGGCCTAGCTTAGTGCCTTACATGTGCCAGGCACTTACAAAGTACTGGTTAAATGAATGACTGAAGCATATAAAGGATATATTATTTTTGAATATCCTTGAATCACTTCTAATTTATATTAAAATTTACATAAAACAGCTAAAACTTTGCTCTTTTAAATATTAAAAGGGTTAACTTTAAAATGTTAAACTTTTTGTAGAAAGTTATACTTCATAATTGATAATGGGAAACTGTGTCTGAGAACCACTGTTCCATTAGAAAAAGACAGAAGATCATCATTCCAATAGTAGTTCTGTTGGGCCCCATATCATCTTGGTTCTTTTTTTTTTTTTTTTTGAGACAGAGTCTCACTTGGTTGCCTGGAGTAGAGTCCAGTGGCTTCATCATAGCTCACTGCAACATCAAACTCCTGGGCTCAAGTGATCCTCCTGCCTTAGCCTCTCAAGTAGCTGGGACTACAGATGCATGCACCATACCCAGCTAATTTTTCTATCTTTAGTAGAGACAGTGTCTCCCCCTTGCTCAGGCTGGTCTTGAACTCCTGACCTCAAGCAATCCTCCTGTGTCTGCAGCCCAGAGTGTTAGGATTACAGGTGTGAGCCACCATGCCCAACCTGTGTCATCTTGGAAAAGCTGCTTATATTCTCACTTGACCTGATAAGAGCCTTTTGGGATCAGGGCTGGGTTTAAATAAGTAAATTTTATCTCATCATTAGTTGTCTCACTTGGGAAATGGTAATAATTCTAATTACCCACTGTCTTAGGATAGTTATATTTATTTAATGACATAATATGAGCTCTTTTTTTTTAAACATGATGAGATTCTATGTACACTTAAAGTGATTTTACCATTACAGTCAATACAAGTAGAAAACAAAGCTATAGGAGACTCAAACCCAGCTTAAGTTTTGTCTCAATCAGGAAACAAAAAACAAAATTGTTTTTGGTAGATAACCAGTAGTGGGACTGAGGATCGAATGGCAGGTCTACTTTTAGTTCTTTGAGGAATCTCCATACTGTTTTCCATACAGGTTGTACTAAATTGCAGTCCCACCAACAGTGTGTAAGTGTTCCTATCTCTCCACATCAACATCAGCATCTATTGTTTTTTGACTATTTAATAAAAGCCATTCTAACAGGGGTAAGGTGATATCTCATTGTGAGTTTAATTTGCATTTCCCTGATGATTAGTGACTTTGAGCATTTTTTTAAATGTTTGTTGGTCATTTGTCTATTCTTTTGAAAAGCTTCTGTTCATGTCTTTTGCCCACTTTTTAATAGAGTTGTTTTTCTTCTTGCTGATTTGAGTTATTAAGTTCTTTGTAGAGTCTGGATATTAGCCTTTAATGGATATACAGTTTGCAAATATTTTCTCCCCTATTGTATGTTGTCTGTTTGCTCTGTTGATTATTTCCTTAGCTGTACAGAAACTTTTTAAATTTAATCCAGTCCCATTTATTTATTTTTGTTGTTGCTGTAATTGCCATTGGGGTCTTCTTCATAAATCTTTGCCTAGGCTGATATCTAAAAGGGTTTTTCCTACATTTTCTTCTAGAATTCTTATGGTTTTATGTCTTACATTTAAGTCCTTCATCCATCTTGAATTAATTTTTGTATATGGTGAGAGATAAGGGTCCCGTTTCATTCTTCTGTCTGTGGCTATCCAGTTCTCCCAGCACCATTTATTGAATAGGGCTTCTTTTACCCAGTGTATACTGTTGTCTACTTTGTCCAAGATCAGTTGGTTGTATGTAGGTGGTTTTATATCCGAGTTCTCTGTTCTGTTCCATTGGTCTATGTCTCTATTTTTGTGCCAAATACCATGCTGCTTTGATTACTATATCCTTGTAGTAGAGTTTGAAGTCTGGTAATGGGATGCCTCTGGATTTGTTCTTGTTGCTTAAGCTTGCTTTGTTTATTCAGGCTCTTTTCTGGTTCCAAAAAAAGCATAGAATTATTTTTTCTAGATCTGTGAAATATGACATTGGTACTTTGATGGGGATTGCATTGAATCGGTAAATCACTTTGGGTAGTGTGGACGTGTTAACACTGTTGATTCTGCCAATCCATGAGTATGACATGTTTTTCTATTTGTTTGTATCATCTGCTATTTCTTTCCTCTGTGTTTTGTAGTTCTCTTTGTAGAGATCTTTCACCCTCTTGGTTAAGTATATTCCTAGGTATTTTATCTTCTTTGTAGCTATTTTGAATGGTATTGAGTCTTTGATTGAACTCTCAGGTTGACTGCTACTGGTATATAGAAATGCTACTGATTTGTGTACACTGATTTTGTAACCTGAGACTTTGCTGAATGTATTTATCAATTCCAGGAGTCTTTAGGTGGAATCTTTGGGATTTTCTAGATACAAGATCATATTGCCAGTGAAAAGTGATAGTTTGACCTCCTCTTTCCCAATTTGATATCCTTTTGTCTTTGTCTTGCCTGACTGCTCTGGCTAGGACTTCCAGGACAGTAAGCACCCTTGTCCTGTTCCAGTTCTTAGCAGGAATGTTTTCAACTTTTCTCCATTCAGTATGATGTTGGCTGTGGGTTTGTCATAGAAGTCATTTTATCAAAGACACACCTGCACTGGAATGTTAGCTGTAGCACAATTCACAAATGCAAAAATGTGAATCAACCCAAGTGCCCATCAGTTCATGGGTGGATTAACAAAATGTGCTATATGTATACCATGGAGTACTACTCAGCCATAAAAACAATGAATTAATGCCTTTTACGATGATTTAGATGGAACTGGAGACCATTATCCTAAGTGAATATCTAAAGAATGGAAATACAAATACTACACGTACTCACTGTTAAATTGGAGCTAACCGATGAGCACACGTGCACTATAAAACTCAGTGGAGATCAAGCAGGGTGAAGGAGGAGGAGGGGATGGGTGAAAACCTACTTAATGGGTACAGTGACCACTGGGTGATGGGCACACTTATAGCCATGACTCAAGCATTATAAAAGCAACCCACGTAACCAAAAACATCTGTACCCCCTTAATATTCTGAAATGTACAAAAAGAAAAAGAAAAAAACAGAGTTTTGAAAATAGACATAGATCGCAGCTGGGTGCTTTAATTAATTTTTGTAACTTTGGGAGACATGGAGGAATAGCAGAGTTTGGAGCAGATAAAAAGGGGTTAGGTATTTATCAGACTCACATTTGTTATGTTCTAGAGCACCACTGTTCGTTAGCCACATGTGTAATTTTAAATTTTCTAGTAGCTGCATTTAAAAAAGTAAAAAGAAACAGGTGAAATGAGCTTTAGCATACTTTATTTAAACCAATATGTCTAAAATATTATCATTTCAACATGTAACTATTATATAAATGACATAAATTATTAATGAGATATTTTACTTTTTTTTAATGCTATGTCTTTGAAATTTGGTGTATTCTACCCTTACAACATATCTCAATCTGGAGTAACCACATTGCAAGTGTTCAATGGCCACATGTGGCTGGTGGCTATGGTATTAGACTGGTGCAGGCCTAAAGCTTGGAACAAACTCACTTCTAAGTCACTTAAGTGTTCCTACTCTGACCCAGGGATATTGGTTTAAGTGGAGTTGAAGAGAAAATCATAGTTATTTTGTATGTGCCTGAAACCATCCGAACTGAAATATTAGGCAGTAGTTTATTTCTCATAAAAATGACACTATAACATAAATTTCTTTTAAGGGCGCCAGCCTTAACTGGCCTAGATTGCAAATCGTTACAGTACAGGACTAACCAAAGCATTTCACAGAATTTCTTGCTCAGAGTTCGGTCTAAGACAGGGTCAATTCCAGCTTTGCGTGATTTTAGGGGGTGGGGTGGGGTGATGGGGTGGGAGAGGAATGGGAGACTAATAAACCTTGCTTTTGTCTTAAATGCTTAAATAATTGAAATAAAATTATGTGTACACCATCTGAATGATCAAGACTGATTGTTGACTCAAGCCGAGTCCATTATCTCTCTAACCTTTTGTTAAATAAGCACAGTGCTCATTCGTTCAAGAAATATTTAGAGAGCTCCCACCCTCTGCCCAGCCCTGCACCAGGCCCTGCCAGTTCAGTGGTCAACAAAACACACTCAATCCTTGATCTCATGGGCCAGGGCTAGGCACTAAGGAATCAAAAGAAATAAGGGC
>CAUYRB010068254.1:0-16973 GCA_963574695.1 Propithecus perrieri
ACTTAAGCCTCTGCCTTACTACCAATAAACGAGACTTGATCAGACTCCTGTCTTGTCTCCATTTCTTGTGTCTTTCGCCTCTCCTATTTCCCACTCCCTCCCCTGCAGGTCTACGTTGACTATCCCGCGGGTCGGGACAGAAAGAAATTTCTTACATAAGTAAAAGAGGATGGAAAATTACTTACAATTAGACAAACATCTTCCTCTCACCATAATCACTACATATAATATCTAGAAATTAAACAGATTGAGGACCATTGATATGATATTGAACCATTAAGGTGTCTCTCCTCACAGTGTGATGAAAAAAGCAAATTATTAGAAATTTAGCTGGTGGAGTGTGACATCAGCAAGACGGCTGAGTAGGAGATTCCAGCCCTCCTTCCTCCTACAAAGAGCAACAATTTTGCAGCTGTCTATGAAGGAAAATAACTATGGAATAGCTCAAGAGTCCACTTTAGAAGGAAAAACACAAAGCATAACCATGGGAAAGGGAAGGAAGAATGGTTTCATTTTGGTTGCATCACTCCATTTCCCAGGCCAGCATTGTTCAGCACAGAGGTAAGTTTCCCTGACTTGCCAGTTCTCCTCATATGGAAAAGGAGAGTAGGGAAAACAACCAGATTCCCCAGCCATTGGGAGCACTGCCCAAATAATGAGCTTCAGTTTCACCACCACCAACACCACTACCCGTGAACACTGTGGTGACTGGCATAGCTGAGACATCTGGAGAAAGATGGGAGCAAAGAAGAGGTACAGGGGCTGTCATATCAACCACCTGGCTGGAATCACTGCAGTCCACAGATGCAGGCTCTGTACAGGATGTTACGACAGCAGACTTCTGTGCTGAGGACCTCAATAGCCTCACAGCCACTGTTTAGCTTCCACAGCTTTCACAACTGTGTACTGTACACTGTTCACTGTCCTGGGCCCCAGCAGCTTACTCCACTGAGGACTCTAGCAGATTTCATTGCTGATGAAACCAACAGCCAGAGCAAGTGTAGAGGACTCCTTGCAGCTTTTACTACCAAGGGGCTGGCAGATTTTTCCTGACCCCCACCACTGAGCTTGCATGAGTGTGCACACCTCCAGCTCAGGCTTTCAGTTGCCCTTGTATACATAGCTGACTGGACCCCTGCCACCCAACCTCAGCTATTCTCCATAGCCCTGAAAGTTCACACTTCCAGCCCCCACCACCATAGGTGCTCCTGCAGTCCATCCCAGCTATTGCCTCTGGCCATGGCCTTTGCCATCATGCACAGGCCCAAAGTTGGCCCCTGCCACCATGCACAGGCCTATAGCCAGCCCACAGACGAGCATGTGAACACCGCTGGCTCTGTCCCCACTTCTGCCTGCCCTGGCCTTTTGCTGCTAGACCCTGAAACACTGTTGAGGGTCCCAACAGTCCTTGCAACCACCACAGACCTCCCCCAGCTCTTGCCATCAAGGACCAAGCAGTTGCTGACATTGGGGACCCCAGCTGCCTGAGTCAACGAAACACTGTCTTATATCACCCCCATCCCCTGGACCTGGAGCTGCAGGTAAAGTTCTTTCCTTACCAAACCCAATGCATAAGGTCTGGAAGAAGTGATTGCTTCTTCAAATGCAGATACCTTCATAAGGCTCTAAGGATCACAAAAAATCAGGAAAACATGACACCACCAAAAGAACATAATAAACTTGTAGTAACTAATCCCAAAGAGCTAGAGATGCTAATATTAGGAGACAAAGAATTCAAAATAATTATTCTAATGAAGTTCAGTGAACTACCAGTCAACATAGTTAAATGATTAAACAATATCAGGAAAACAATATGAGAACAAAACAAGAAGTTCAACAGAGATTCAAAACTTGAAAAAAAAAACAGAAATTTTAAAACTGGGGAATACAATGAATAAACAAACAAACAAACAAAAGCAGTAGAGAGCATCCACCACAGATTAAATCAAGCAGAAGAAAGAATAGGAAACTCAAAGATAGAGTATTTTAAATCATACAGTTAGAGGAGAAACAAAAATAATAATAAAAAGGAACAAAGAAAACCTACAAGATCTATGTGAAATAATCAAGAAAGCTAAGTTTATATACTGGATTTTCAGAAGGAAAAGAAAAATAGAAAGGGATAGAATGCTGACTAAGGAAATAATAGCTGAAAACATCTCCAAATTGGGGAAAGATGAGGACATCCAGATACATAAAGCTCAATGGTCTCCAATAAAATTCAACCAGAGATTTTACCAAGAAACATTAAATAAAACTTTCAACTATCAAAGAAAAAGAGAGAATTTTGAAAGCAGTGAGAGAAAGGAAGCATATTACATACTAGGGAATCTTAATAAGGCTATCAATTGATTTCTCAGTAGAAAAGTTTTAGACCAGGAGAGAGTGAGATGATATATTCAAAATGCTGAAAGAGAAAAACTGACAACCAAGAATAATTTACCTGGCAAATCTGTCTTTCAGAAATGAGGGGAAAAAAGATTTACCTAGACAAAGATAAAGCCACGGGATTTCATAACCACTAGACTTGTTTTACAAGAAATGCTAAAGGGAGAACTTTGAGCTGAAAGGAAATGCCACTGATTAGTAACATGAAAACATAAAAAGTATAAAACTCACTGGTAAAGGTAAATATATGGTCAAATTCAGAATACTCTAATACTGTAATGGTAGTATATAAACCACTTACAACTACACTATAAAAGTTAAAAGACAGAAGTGAGAAAAATAACTATAGTTACAATAATTTATAAGAGATAAACAATATAAAAAGTTGTAAATTGTGACATCAAAAACATAAAATGTGGGGCAGGGAAATACAAGTTTAGAGCTTTTAAGTTTTTATCAACTTAAAATAGATTGGTATATTCAAAAGAAGACAGAATAATGGCCAGCAAACATATAAAAAAATGCTCAATATCTCTAATTGTTAGGGAAATGCAAATCAAAACCACAATGAGATATCACCTAACCCCAGTGAGAATGGCCTTTATCAAAAAATTCCAAAACAACAACTTTTTTTAAAGTATCCGAATTAGAAAGGAAGAAGTGAAATTATCCCTATTTGCAGATGACATGATCCAATATGTAGGAAATCCTAGACTCTATTAAAAAAAACTATCAGAACTAATAAATGAATTTAGTAAAGTTGCAAGATACAAAATCAACATGCAAAAAGCTAGTTGTATTTCTTTGCACCCATAAGGATCTATCCAAAAGAGAAATCAAGAAATAATCCCATTAATGACAAGATCTAAAGAACAAATACTTAGGAATAAATTTAATCAAGGAGGTGGAAGATCTATACACTAAAAAAATAATGAAATATTGATGAAAGAAACTGAAGAAGACACAAATAGATGGAAATATATCCCGCGTTTATGGATTGGGAGAATTAATATTGTTAAAATGCCCATATAATACAAAGTATTATACATATTCAATCCAATCCCTATCAAAATTCCAATGGAATTTTTCACAGAAACAGAAAAAAACAACTATAAAATGCATGTGTAACTACAAAAGACCCTGATTAGCCTAAAGAATCCTCAGAAAGAAAAACAAAGTTGGTGACATCACACTCCCTGATTTCAAATTATATTACAAAGCTACAATAATGACAACAGTATGATGTTGGCATAAAGACAAGCACATAGACCAATGGAACAGCATAAAGAGACTAGAAATAAATCCACATATATACAGTCAAGTGTTCTTCACCAAGGGTGCCCAGCACACATATGGGGAAAGACTACTCCCTTCAACAAACGGTGTTGGGAAAACTGAATATCCACATGCAAAAGAATGCAATTAGACCCTTATCTTATATTAATACTATATACAAAATATACTCACTGTAGATTAAAGATCTAAAAGTAAGACCTGACACCTTAAAATTCCTTGAAGAAAACATGGGGGTATATCTTCTTGACAGCAGTCTTGACAGTGAGTTTTTGGATATCACACCAAATTCCCAATGTAGAAAATGAAAGAAAATATTTGCAACCCTATGTCTCTGATAAAGGTTTAATATCCAAAATATATAAAGATCTCACACAACTCAATAGCAAGAAAACAAACAACCAAACTATAAAAAAAGTGGGCAAAGGTCCTGAATAGGTATTTCTCCAAAGAATACATAAAAATGGTCAACAGGTATATGAAAAGATGCTCAACATCACTAATCATCAGGGAAATGCAAATCAAAACTACAATGAGATATAACCTCACTCCTTTTAGATGGCTACAATCAAAGACAAAAGATAAATGTTGGTGAGGGCGTGGAGAAAGGGAATCCTTGTATATCATTGATGGAAATGTAAATCAGTACAGCCATTTTGAAAAGCAGCACAGAGGAGAAAACAACCTAAGTGGCCATCGATGGATAAATGGATAAGAAAATTGTGACACACACATACACACACACACACACACACACACACACACACACACACACACACTGGCTTATTATTCAGCCTTTAAAAAGAAGGCGTTCCTGCCATTTGCAACAACATAATGAACCTGGACGACATCATACTAAATGAAATCACCCAGGCAAAGAAAGACAAACAAAAAGTCAAATACATGGAAATATAAACTATAACATTGGTTATCAGAGGCAGGGATGAGAGAAATGGAGAGATGTCTGTCAAAAGTTATAAAGTTGCAGTTATGTAGAGTGCAGAAGTCTACAGATCTAATGTGCAGCATGAGGACGACAGATAATAATATTGTATTGCATAATGGAAACTTGCTGAGTAGATTTTAGGTGCTCTTACCATATACACACATATGTGCACACACACATTAAAACAAATAAACAGAAAAAGAAGTCTACTGACCACCCTATCAAGGATTACTATAAAATATTAAAAGTGGAGGCAGGTTGAAAAACATCTCGAGAATCTATTTCTACCTCAATATCTTATTTTCCCTTCGGGCTTTGGTCATGGAAAATGATGACGTTGAAAACCCTTTTTTAGATGTTTTGTTTTGTTTTCCCATTTCTATACTTGTTTTTATAGATTTTCATGTAATGTCACATGATGTACAACAGGTGAAACATTAAGAATTCATCAAAAATAAAAAAAGAAACTTAACAGTATTAGTACTTAATGTTTAGATATACCTATTGAGAACTTGCCAGAGCTACAGCAAAAAGGAAGCAATAATTTTCTGGACAAGGCAACCAGTGCAGTGAAGTCATTTGATTTTCTGCACCAACTAGTATAATTCAAAGAATTCTGACAAGCTTACTGCCAATACTCATTAAAAGAATCAACTAGAAAGGGCATATTTTATAGGCCAGTGAAAGCACAGTTGTTAATGTTAGCATATTTTTTTCCTATGTATTTGGGTTACTCAATTAACACACACGTATTGAACCCTTTGTATTATGTTCCAGGCAATGTTCTAGAAAACTGCAATGTATCTGTAAAGAAACGTAGATGCAATTTTCATTCTATATTTTAGATTCTAGTTGTTGAGGTTTTCTACTACAGTAGTTTAAGATGGGATTAAACTCAACATGTTTTTGTCTTCATAAATAAGACCTATTTTTGAAGATTTCCTCATCCCCTGCATTATAAGAAAGTCCACCACAGAGTCTTCTATGGATGTCTGAAAGTGGAAGAAAGGAAAGAGGGAGAGAAAAAAATAGAACAAGAAAGAAAAAAAGACCCAATTAACTTAAGGAAAGATGAATGCAAGAGTAATCTTCTTACCAACCATTTTTTGTATTAGAAATGCATTCATCTACTGAGGGCCTACTCTGCATTACGTGGTGTCCCAGGGATCAAATAGTAAACAAAACATAGTCTATGTCCTCATGCAGCTTATAGTCTAGGGAGTAAAAAGATATTTATGCCATAAAAATGTGAATCTGTAAATAGAAACTGTGAACCATAGTATTCAAAAATGTACAGGGTTGGTCTGGAAGAATTCCCCGTAGAAATGACATTGGAGCTAAGCTCCCAAGGGTGAGAAAAAGGAGGGGGCACATTTCAAGCAAAGCAAATAGCAAATGCACAGGCTCTGAGTGGGGTATAACAAAATCCAGCAGCAGATGGAAGGCGCATTCAGCTGGAGTGCTGAAATGAAAAGGAGACCAATGGGCTAGAGAAGTGGAGGCAGTTTTTTTCTGATACACCCAGAAAGTGAAAGTATTGAGCGGGTGCGGAGTAGAAATGTCTGCATAAGTGTTCTTCTACTTTCTATAGGAGAAATTTTATTTTTTATTTTCCTACAACCTGGGAAGTAATGAACATTTATGCTAACAGTTCTCTCATTGACTCGTCATTTACCTTAGTGATAAAAGCAATTTCTTCACAAGAGTATGAAGATTGATAGGAAGGAAATGCTGATTGTCAGAATAAGCCATCTTATAAAAACATCTACTTCCTGGTTAGGTGACAGTAGCAGAAATTTTGCTTTACTTATATTTACAAATTGAAAAGTTAGATCAAAAAAATTATAATGTGTACCTGTCATGGGCATGTATACACTTACGCCTAAGGAAAAATGGTGATTTACAGCTTGAGAAAGTGGTTGATCCTTCCGAGTGCCTTTCACTCACACAAGAAAACAGATTCTGTCCCTAACGTGCTCTTCAAAGAGTGGAGTCAGAGAGAAGAATAGAAAATGAAGTGAAATGCAGTGACCCTCACTGGCCTGAACCATAGGGGCCAGTAAACATAGGATTTCCACTTTATTCACAGCTTTCTTCTGTGGGGGCCCCTTGGCTATCTTTTCACAGGCAAGCCTCTTTCCTGAAAGAAAAATTTATAAATATATTGATATGTAAACTATAGAATAGCTTTATTTATCATATATTAACATGTTAATTTGAATTATTATCATAACTATTTAGGGGGCAGTGTATAATTTAAGAAATATGTTGGAAATAGAGTCCAAGTAGGTCATACAATTTCTGTTGGGTTTTATTAGTGATAAAACTGTAAGTTCTTCACCCAGGTCTCCTTGAAGAATGATATAAAATACAGCTTTCACCCTAGCCTATAATTTTCTGTGTAATGGAGGTGCTTCTTTTGTCACATATCAGAAACAATACTCAGGAAAAGAGATTATGAACACAGCCATCTCATGATGTCATACAAGAGAGGTTCGACCTTATCACCTAGATCCATTTTCATTCCCTTCCAGAAACTTTACTAACACTGATAAAAGGTTTAACTGTCATCCTATGTCTGTCCCTAAAATTATATGTACATGAACATATTATAAAACTGGTCTATACACATATAAAAGCACACCAAGGCTATAAAAATGCCAAATGATCAAGCATTATATCTTCGTAAAAATCTTCTGTGTGTTTTGCTTTTCAGTAACTAGAGATCTCTTGATCTTTTAAACAACTACCAGATTTTGTAATGATTTCTTCTTAGGCAGAATACTTACATAATTGCATATAGTTTTACTAACATTGGATTGGCTTTTTTTTAACGATGAGGAAACAACTCAGATTAAATTAGCGCATGGACACTCAGAAAGGGAAGGAGGGTTGAAGAGGCTGGCTGTTTCAAAACATTTAAGAAAGTGATCATGCTAGTTTTTGCCTTGTGTTTTTCTTTTTTTTTTCTTAATTTTTACATTTTTGAATATGATCTTAGAAAATGTAGCTCAAAGACCAAGATGTAATGCCAAAGAAGAACTTATAAGAAAGTCTAGGATTTCTGATTCCAGCCATGACAGAATAGCAAATGTTTGAATAGCCTCCCTTTATAAGCAACTCTAACACTGGACAAAGTATAGGAAACAACTGTTTTCAGGTGTCGCACAACAGGCAGCAGAGTGGAGACAAACACAGGAGGTGATTGCTGCAATATCCCCAGCTCTCTGCCTGGAGGAATTTATCAGACTACAGCATAAGGAGGAGAAGCTCAAGGAGAGCTTGAAGGTCACCCACAGAGGAGGAGTCAGGGGTCATGTGTGGGACTGCTGAGGGGCAGGCACATGAGGAGCTCAGACTCAGAATAGCCAACTCAGTGTTGAAGGAGAAGAGCAAAGTCTTTTGGACTGACACCTTCCGACTTTAAGTCTTACCAGAAAGCTAGTAATTGAGACAGTGTGGTATTGGTGAAAGAATAGATAAATAGATCAATGAAACAGGATAGAGAGCCCAGAAGAAGACCCACACAAATATAGCCAATTGATCTTTGACAAAGGAGCAAAGGCAATACAATGAAGAAACAATCATCTTTTCAACAAACGGTTGAGGAACAACTGGACATCCACATGCAAAAAATGAATCTAGACACAGACCTTATACCCTTCAAAAAAATTAACTCAAAGTGGATCACAGACCTCCATATTAAACACAAAACCATAAACTTCCTAGAAGATAACATATGAGAAAATCTAGATACCTTTGGGGTTGACAATGACTTTTTAAATACAATATCAAAGGCATGATCCACGAAAGAAGCAACTGATAAGCTGGCCCCCTGATTTACGTATTGTCTAGGGATGCTTCGATGCCACAATGGCAGAAGTGAATAGTGTAACAGAGACCTACCAACCCATACAGACCACAAAGACTAAAATGTTTACTATACGACTTTTTACAAAAAAAAAAAAAATTGTGCATTTCTACTCTACACAATTAACATTTTCTCAAAGGGTGAGTCTTTGATCAAAAAAAAAAAATTTAACTCCAAGCCCTTGCTCATTATATCAGGCAAGTTATTTAACTTCTCTGCATATGTTCATTCAGATGGATGGATGGATATATAGATAAATAGATATTTAATAGACAGATAGACAATTAAATGAAATGCCAGTTTAAAAATGATGTTCGACGTTTGATGGATTATTTATTATATGGGCTATCAATTTATGTATCACAAAAAAGTTGCATGTAAAATTACTGTTGCAAACAGTAGTTTAAAATAAACATGCTAATCTGAAATTTATAGAATCCCTCTACCTTTTAATGCTATAAACTTCCAGAGAAGAATATGTCATGCAGGCTTTTATACCCTGCATGACATATTGTTCTCTGGAAGTTTATACCATGTAACCCCTGCTGTCACTGCAGTATTGACTATTCTGCCTCCCATGCTTCCTAATGGTGTGAACTTGGGCAAATTATTTAACCTTTATAAACACATTTTTCCACCTATAAAATAGGGATAACAAGAGTACACATTTCACTGGGTTGTCTAGAAGATTAAATTAAATGAATAAAAGCGCATGCATAGAAGGGCACATAATGAGCACTCCAAAAACCAGAGTTCTCCTTTCCTTCTTCTCCTCTCTCCTCGCCCTTCCCTTGCACCATTTCTTGATACGTCTTTAAACACTCAAAATTTGCAGCTATTTGGGCTCAACTATTTTGTCCTAAAGATATTAACTAACTAGGTATTGATGTTTGATGTGTTTTTCTTTTTTAACTGTTAAATATCTTTAAATTATTAGGGGAAAAAAACAAACTCATTCTATTCCTTGTGTTACAATAACTAATATTTTAAGGCTAACCCTTCACTTAAATTAGGAGAACCTCTATTTTCCCCTGTCGAGAAGACTTATTTATTTTTGAAATTATACCCTACCTTAACATACAGCAGGATTTATATTTTGGAATTTGGCCTTTGGAAAATTAAACAATATTTCTTGACACAGAATTCTTATAGCGTTCACTATTTTGATAAGGAAGAGGTCTCATATGGAACAACATAATGCTCTGTAAGGAATCTTGAAAGTAAGTGCTTTAGAAGGGAATCAATGCAGTTGTAATTAATTATGCACAATAGAGTGGTCAAAGCAGGAATTCTTAGAAAACAATGGGGTTATTTAAATTCCACCTAGAAAACTAAGTGAGGGTTTGCTTGGGGAACTATTGTGTTCCAAATCCCATCTCAGGACAAGTCCTGCCTTCCCACCAGCCACTGAAAAGCCTTTTATTTTGTCATCTTCTTCTAAAGCCTCGTTCAAAACCTTCCCCACAAATCTGGATTTTCTGCCATGAGAAACAAAGGTAATGTTTTTAAAGAAAAGGAAAATATCACTTTCCTCAAATTAAGCTTCATGACAATGAAAATTCTAGTAATTTCTCAGCAGATTTCAAAAACTAAACAATCTGAATGCTTTTTAAATTTTTTCTTATACCTAATCATTTCAATTTCTTTTTATTCTTGCACTCTTTATTGCTTAGTTATTTTATAAAATAACTACTTAGCACTATATTGTAAAAGTAGACTTCGCTGGCTAATAAAATCAATGACACATTGTGGAACTTGCTTAAGAACCTGTGTTTAAGGGCCACCCACTTAACCTGAAATTCCTAAATATTCACATAAATTTTTTAGAATAATTATATTTTTGTAAGGCACTCTCAGAGATTATTTCCCTAAAGAAAACACTAACAGTTTAGAAACAGTATTGTATAATATTTAAATTTAAATACACACACACACACACACACACACACACACACACAGAGTTTGTGAAGCTATTTAGTACTTGTTAGAGTGGAAACTCAGTAGTTGCTCACGCCATTGGAGACAGAATTCTCACACAGAGTTTAAGATAGAAAGAAGTACATAGTGTATTTATTTTCCCGAACTTACTATCCGATTAGGACTCTTCAAGGCTGAGAATCAACTCTTGAGAGAACAGGTTAGGCCACAGGTGTTTTAATTTAACAACACAAAGGGCAGTTGTGTTCTGAGTTTCCTTTTCAAAGGGGCAATTATGTGCTGTGAGTTTATTTCCTTACCTTCTGTTAGATAAGTTCTTTTTCTCTGTTAGGTAAGTTATTAGTAAGGCCACCTTTCAGTACTTTCATTAAAAAATATATCCATATCCCAGAAATATTGCTTCTGAGATCTATGACATGCTCTAGAATGAACATTATAATAGAACTTGAGTGATTGTGTTTTGTAAGTTACCCAAAGATAACTCCTTTCCCAAAGTCATCTTAAAGAGGAACTAGGAAGGTGCACACTTCACAGGGCTCTGACTTACTGTCTGGACTCTGGGTAGACCCCTCCCACACTCACAGTATAAAAACATAGAATGCAGAATGATCTCCCTGTCCTCTTGGGCATCCTTCTGCACTAGTGTGGCATCTTTAACTCCTACTAATTCTTCCCATGTAGAACACCTTTTTCTAAAAAGTGCTATGGAAAACCACTTCCGTGACGTGATCATGGCACCGGGCCTTTTCAAGTCTCCCGAAGAGGCCTCCTGTAGACCATATAAACCAACCAGGAGAGTGGGGTGGCCATGGAGCACTGGAAACCTTTCCACAAGCTTAGGTTGCAGGCAATCCCCACAACGCGGGCACACAGGGAGAACAGCAGCTGCAGCCCTTGTCGCACCACGAGAGCCAGGTGTCTGCAGCCCTGACAGGTGAGGGGTCGGTGAACGCCATCTACCTGCCTTGGTTACCAAAAAATCACCCAGCCTCTGTGCATACAAAAAGTGTTAAGGTAATCTCACACTCCCTTCCGGGAAGACAGAACTCCGTGAACAAAAGCCCCTGTGGAGAGAAACCACAAGGTTCAGCACTGAGACACTGGGGTTGGAAAAACTGGGGGACTTAATGCTCAGATAATGCTCAGATTCCAGAAGTCATTGTACTAGCAAAACACAAAATCTGAAACCAAAAGCATAGCATTGGGAGGCAAGGTCAATAAAGCTCTGTGATTGGAGCATGGACCTGGACACAAGAATACATCCTCAACATAATTATTCCTCAACATAATAACTCAGAAACAGGAAAACAACTGCAGGCCATATTCTGAGTCCTTCCAAGTTAAAACTGAGTTGAGAGAACTAGATCAGCGAAGCTGGGAAAACTATATTCGCTGATTTCAGCTCCTGCCACCTCCCAACCAAAACCGTTTCCTAAAACTCCAGGAAAATCCACCTCCTTTAAAGGTAAACAGCAGCAACCACAACAACAAAAATACAAAGCTATCAAAAGAAAAAGGTGGAAATAGCTTTAATAATAGGCAAACATACATGAACATACTAGAAAATTGTGGTTGAAAGCACCTATAAGAAAAATATTTTCATATTGGCCAATGAAGCCCAATCTAATGCTATGTTGCATTAAAGGAATAATCTTCTATAACAAAGAAATTCAGAAAAGTAAAAATATAAGGGTAGGCAAATAATTATCAAGCAATTAAAAATGGGCCGTATACTTACTGTTAGACAAGTTAGAATTCATGTCAAAGCATTTTAACAAGACAAATAAAGACACTTAATAAAGTCTAAAATACACAATGAAAATATAACACTATTAAAACATGCAAAACAGAACTAAACCACCTCTTTCAGATCTAGACAATTATAGATTAAGTGAACATTAACAATAAGGGCAAGAACCATTTATAGTATAGATACTATACATATACATACAATACAATCTGGTAACAAACAAGACACTTTCATTGTAAATACACATGGACTATTTGTGAACATCTTCTATATATTAAGGCCTAAAAGAAACCTCAGTAAATTAATAAAAAGAAATAATACAAATTGCATTTTCTAACTTTTACACACTATATCAAAAAATTAGTAAAATGAAAAGAGTCCTTGGAGTAAATTAACAAATTTTACCTATTGAACAATCTACGGGTCAAAAGAAAAATACAAAATGAAGGTATAGGATTCCTAGAAATCATAATAATGAAAACTTAGCATTCCAGAGTATGAGATATGGCTAATGTTGTCCTCAGAGGAAAGATCATAGCATAAAATAACTACATCAGTAAAAGCAAAAATAAAATAATTAAATATCAAAATAAAAGTAATTAAAGCAGAAGGTTAAGAGTTAAAAAATGAAATAATAAATTGAAAAACAACTTTTAAAACAAAAATCCTGCTGGTCAGCCTGAGTGTTTAGAAAGGGAGAGAGAACCTAAGTATATAAAACAAGAAATAACAAATGAAAAACAACCATTAACAGAGGAAATTGTTTAAAACAATAACATTCAAAACTACTATAAACTATTCAATACAAAATGAGAAAAGATATAATAAAAAGGTTTTCGGGAAAAATATAATTTACTAAACCTGGCTTTAGTAGAGACAGAATGGCTAAACAGACCTATTACAATGGAAGGAATAGAATAAATTATTCAAGAAGTCCCCTAAAAACAAAAACAAAAAAAGAACAAAACAAAACAAGAAAACAAATAACAAACTTCTCCAAATAGATTCACAGGGGTGCTTTACTAAACCTTTAAAGATCATATATTTTCAATACTTTTTAAATAGACCAGAGCATCGAAAACAAAAAAAGAAAGAAATTTTCAATGTTCTTAATATGAAGTAAATGTTAGTATCAAAACCTGATAATAACTTTGCAAAAAGGATAATTATAGACTGATATCAATTATTGGTATTGATGCAAAAATTTAAATAAATGATTAGAAAATAGAATCTAATACCCTATTAAGAAAAAAAAGTTGTCACCAAATAAAATCCATACCAAAAATAAAAGGATGATACATTATTTATAAATCAACAGATATAATTTATTATTTTAATCAATTAAAGGAAAAAATATTTATTTTCACAGTTCAAAGAAAACACATATGACAAAATTCAAAAATCCATCCTGATTTTTTTTAGAAAACTCAATAAGATAGAAATAATTGAATACTTCCTGAACAGTCCCAAATCAACACCCCAATTAGGAATTGTTAATTAAAAGGCATTGCTATCAACGTCTGTCTTGAGCAACACAAAGATGTCTACTATTACCTCTACCCTTTACCACAACCATGGAGTAGTCGCTAGAGTAGCAATTAAATGCATAAGAGTTGTAAAGAAAGAGGTGCAACTATTTCTATTGAAGATGATATGGATGACATGATTTTCTACCAGAAAAAAAAAAACAAGATAATTAAAGGAAAATCCAGTATGAAAAATAATAGAATTTAGTAAAATAGCTTATAAAATTAGCATGTAAAAATTAAGATACTGAAATAGTCAGCATATCTATAAAATACAGTCAATTAGAAGGTATAATAGAAGGGAATTCATTTTAATAGCAACAAAAGGATAAAGTGATAACCTAAGATAACCTTTAAAACATATGTAAAAATTTACAAAAAGAAAATGTTAAACATTTCTGAAAAGCAAAAAAGAATATTTGAACAAATGTAAGGGACCTAACTTAGTTTTGGATAGAAAGACTCATATCCAAAAGATCTCAGTATTGCTAAGTTTAACATAAATTTACTGTGATCTCATAAATATATCAAAATTTGTGTGTTTGTTTTTTAGCTAGAAAAGAAGATTATAATATTTATATGAAAAATAAACCAGCAGAAATAACCAGAAAATCCTAAAAAAGAAAAAAATGGAATAACAATAGAGTATTGGTTAATGAACAGGTGAACAGAGCAATAAAAACGGTTACCTAATAAAAATGATTGTCTATCTGTGAGGGAGGGTCTAGGTTAGAGAAACCAGTGAAAGAAGCCAGACTTCTCTAAATATATCATTCAGTTTTGACCATGGACACATATAAATATATCATATATTTGAAAGATCAAGTAAATCAAAAAGAAAAGAGCAACCATTGATTTAAAACAAACTGAAACTAACAAACTTAGTTATCAAGCTGGTGACATCATTCACAAAGAATAGGATTATTCTAATTGAATATAGAACATGATATGCTAATTATATACTTACACACGTACACACAAGAACATGTTCTAAGAAGTGTTTTAAATTTATCTTAAGTTATTAATAAAAACAAATATTCTAGTGCAAGAGAAAAACATATAAGTATAAAATCAAACAAGTTAACTAAAATTATTCATGTTAGATTTTAGTTAAGTAAATTCTATGTTATAGAAAGATCTATATAAATTCGTGTTTTGTTTAAAAAACAATTTACTAGCCCTGTTTTTAAAAATGTCCAGAACCAATGATAAGCCAGTAGCAATGAGCATCCATATGCCCAGATTTTGTATACCATATCCTATTCTCCACTAAAATGAACTAGGGCTTATTAGAGTAATGCCTAATTCCAGATGTAAAGCAAGAAATATACATGCTGAGCTTAGAATGTTTTGTGACAGAAAATAAAGAAGTGATCAAGGACTGACAGGTTGAATCTAAAGGACAAAGAAGGCAACATAAAGGTCTTCTATCATCCAAACATAAAAAAATCTTAGTATGAAAAAGAATAATTTCTTTAAATATATTGCCCCGTAAGTTCACAATAAACTTATGGAAGAAAGAGAAAAATATCTAAGACATCAACTCCTTGCACGGAAAATTGAAAATGTCAATAAAAGGGAAAAAAGTAAGCATTTATTCCAAGTCTTCTATATACACTATAATTCACAATAAATAAATAATTTGATGAAACGAATTTCTCCACTACAGAAGAAATGTAGCTAATAAATGTGCAAGAAATGACAAAATTTAAAAATCACCATTTTGCAACACCTAATAAATTGGGGAGTGATTCTGTTATCAGAACTGCAAGGGGGGGCCGGGCGCGGTGGCTCACGCCTGTAATCCTAGCACTCTGAGAGGCCAAGACAGGCGGATTGTTTGAGCTCAGGAGTTCAAAACCAGTCTGAGCAAGAGCAAGACCCCCATCTCTACTAAAAATAGAAAGAAATTAATCTGACAACTAAAAATATATAGAAAATATTAGCTGGCCATGGTGGTGCATGCCTGTAGTCCCAGCTACTCGGGAGACTGAGGCAGAAGGATTGCTTGAGCCCAGGAGTTTGAGGTTGCTGTGAGCTAGGCTGACGCCACGGCACTCTAGCCTGGGCAACACAGTGAGACCCTGTCTCAAAAAAAAAAAAAAAAAATCAAAACTGCAAGGGGCTTTGGCCTAGGTCTGGTTGCTCAGGGCACCAAATAACCAATTGCTGAAACAAAGAGGACTGCCAAGGAAGAAAGGAAATTTTAATACAAAAGGCATCTGTCGGGAGAACTGAATCCTCAAATCCTTTTCCCTGGCTAATGGAGAGTAGGGGCTTTTTAAAGAAGTGCTACGTGCATTGGGGCAAGTCGTCTTGAAATTGACAAGAGTTTACATGCTACGAGCAGGTTAGTGAGGGATGGTGAGTGTTGGCATCAGGAAGTCTGTCCAGGTGCCTTTGGAATCTCAACTCCTTAATCTTGCAGAAATTCCCCATTTCTGGGAAACAACTCAAAAAGTCAAGTAGTTAGTCAAAAGTTACAGGTTTCTGGTCATGGAGCCCTATTGCCTGAGAATCTAAAACATGAAATGGAGAGGAATATATATATATATTTCATTTCATTGTATATATTTATATAGTTGAAATTTGTTAATGGAGCCTGTGTCAATTCTCAGGAGGGTAAAAGACTGATGAGAAATCTGGTAAGGAAGAGATCAGGATGTTACCACCTGAAAATTATCAATTTCAGTATTTCTAAAATTGGGACAACCAGATTGTTTGAAACAAATAACAATTGCTTGTGATGGATTTTTTGTTTGCTTGTTTTTTGGAAAAAAAGTTGGACCTGAATTCAGTCAAGTCTCTAGATCCTCTAGGATTTTTTTTTTTTTTTTTTTGAGACAGGGTCTCACTGTGTTGCCCAGGCTAAAGTGAGTGCCGTGGCATCAGCCTAGCTCACAGCAACATCAAACTCCTGGGCTCAAGCGATCCTCCTGCCTCAGCCTCCCGAGTAGCTGGGACTACAGGCATGCGCCACCATGCCTGGCTAATTTTTTCTATATATTTTTAGTTGTCTGATTAATTTCTTTCTATTTTTAGTAAAGACGGGGTCTCACTCTTGCTCAGGCTGGTCTCGAACTCCTGAGCTCAAACAATCCACCCATCTCGGCCTCCCAGAGTGCTAGGATTACAGGCATGAACCACCGTGCCTGGCCAGGATTTTTTTTTATAAATACAGGAAATATTCGAGTGGAGAGCAAAAGACCCATGAGAAGTTGGCACAGCTATAGGACAACTGCCTATCTTCTGCAACAAGTA